>RXPK01004239.1:0-43474 GCA_004143645.1 Protaetia brevitarsis
AAACAAATAAAGGAGCAACTATTTATAGCACTGACATCAATATATGCCACCTCTGGTATATGGACAACCTGAAGCTCCGCGCCAGCCAACCCAAGCACCTTCAGGACCTATTAGATATTGTGGGTAAAGTCAACAGCGATATCAATATGCTTTCGGCGACAAATTACGAATCGAGCAGTCAGCGGAGCAAATGGACACGCAGTGAAGGCTGTGAAGTAGGGCAGGATCAAGAACGGGTAGAAGCAATGCAGGCATACGCAGCGGATAAATACCTTGGCTGCGTGACCAGAATACAGGGAATAACTCAATAAAACATGCCAAAACAAACATCTGGAACACCATTCCTAGCGGCTGCGGGCTGTGCTGCGGACAGAGCTGTAGGCGACGAACGCTAAAGCCATAAACACATACGCCATCAGTGTGTTAACATATAGTTTCGGAGTCATGAGATATACGAACACTGACCTTGCTAACATCGATATTAAAACCGAATTTACTAAACACCGAGCTCACTACCCGCATAGTTCCGTAGAAAGATTTGATTTACCAAGACGATTAGGAGGAAGAGGCATACTTAGTGCAATTGCTGCCAACTGCAAACAGATAAAAAATCTGAGGAGTTATTTCAAAGAGAAGGCAACTTCGAGCCAGATGCCCAAATCATCTCTGCAAATGAACTAAAGGTCAGATAAAAAGCCAAACTGTTACATGGCAAATATGTTGCGACTCTGGAAGCGGAGGAGATTGATATGTTGGCATGGCAGGCGTGGCTATGCACAGGGAACCTGTTCCAGGAGAGGCTCGTTGCGGTAATCCATGATCAGATGGCACCTACCAATATGTATAAAAGAAAAATACTCATCAAGAACTTTCGCTCACCAAATGCCGAATGTGCGGCGATAAAGATGAATATTTAGAACACCTGCTCACGGGATGCAGTTGGTGGCCTCTAAATGCTACCTCGAGTGGCACGATAGGGTTGGAAAAATTATCTACCTTCAGCTCCAGAAGATGCACCTAAACTTGGAGCGGATCCTTCGATACTTCGAATTTTAACCACCGACGATCTACGAGAATGACAACATCTTACTATACTGGAACCGTCAGATCATCACGGACAAATATATACCAAACAACATACCAGACATAGTACTCACCCTAAAAAATCAGAAAATCTCCCACATCATCGATATTGCCGTTCCGCTGCCCTGCAACATAATAAAAACTTATTGGGAGAAAATTAATAAATAGCTACTTACCCCTTGCAGAGGAGATGAAGAGAATATGGAGAATGGATAGGGTAGTAGTAGTAGTACCGATAGTTATGGAGATCACAGGAGAAGTGGCGTATAAACTATTTCAACCCTGAGCATCCTTGGCAGAGAAAAAAAGGTATCTCTAGATGCAAAAATCGATCCTCCTTGACACATGCGCCATGCTCCGACGGATAATAGGGATTAGCTAATGTTGCGAAGCCAGCCATCTTGCTACGGCCGATGACTGACAGCTAGCCAGAGAAGTAGTAGAAGTGGACAATTATTGAAAATATAAACTTGAGAATATCGAGTGATACATTATCTCGTAAGCATCTAAAAATATACGATTTAGAGGAGATCTTCGCTGTAAGCTTAGTGAAGTGCTCTATCAACGAAAGATTACTTTGAATATGAAGTCCCAAAAAACTTTACGCTGTGACTGCAAGTTAAAGAATTGCCATTTACTATTAAGTTATAGCTCCCTACCCGTCCTCTGTGAAAAGTCATGAAATTAGTTTTTTGACTACTTAATGCTAAATTATTGGCTGAGAACCGCGCATGAAGCCTATCCAAAACATCATTTGCTCTATCCACAACACCAATATCATCAGATAACAATATTGAAATTGCATCCGCATACATAACAATATATATTATATAATATATAATATATATATATATATATTATTTACATCCCCTTAACTATTTTGTTCCTTTCATAACGCGGTCGTAGTGCGTTCCCTGGAAGGAGCGTTAGTTAGAAGAATTTTAGTGACGTATATTGAACCGCGGGAAAAAATGGGTAACCCCGATCACTTTTTATTGCTGTAGCTTTAAATGAAATTATACGATTTTTATTCTACGCACCTTTTTGCTTCCTTACATTTGCCTATCTATTTTGCGTCACTGCGTATATTTTCAGACAAATTGCTAACTATTTTGCGTCCGATGTATATTTTTTGTATAAAGTTGTAAGTATAATGCGTCCGCCACGTTGCCACATGTTGAGTCGAAATAAACGTATATAGAAGCAATATAGCATATTTAAGGAGTAATATAGAATCAATATAAAATTGTATTTTGTGTTCCTTCGTGATGGACGCAAATTAGTCGATATAAATTATATATCGCCAGTCGAGAACACTGTATGAAGTTTGTCTAATTTGATAGCTAACTGAATTTGAAATCAGGTTAGCACCGTTTTTAATGCTTGAGAATTATTTTGTATGTGTAGGCTGATAGAAACATAATATGAGTGTTAAAAAAATAGTCTTATTTATTACTTCTAATTATTATGATTTTAAAGCATATTTTATGCTTATCTGGAAAAATATTGGTACGAAGTAAATACCTTGGAACTGATTTCCTATGAGACAAAATATACTTACTTTCCTGGAAGTATTTGGCAAATGAAAGAACTGCTAAGAAAATATCACCAATTACAAACTTCTTACAAGCATCATTTCAGAACTCAGAAGGCTTTGAAACCAGCAAAGGGGTAGTGTGTAAAAGAAAACCTAAAGGTTCATCCTGTGAAAATTACACTAGTTTCTTTCACGAAAACAAGAAAGCTGGATGACCTAAATCCACCAACTCTTCATAACGAAAAGATGCAATTCAGTCAAGAATCCAAATCCTTAGGAGTGGTTCTTGACTCGAAGCTAACTTGAAATCAACATCTTGACCACATGACAAATAAATGTAATAACTAATGATAACCCTTGCTGGGTATCACTGGTACAATTAACAGCAGAGGGACCGCGTCTTAGGAAACCATTGTAGGCCTCCCCCTGCTGGAGCTTTATGTGAGAGCGAAGGCAATGAATGCGATCCTTAGACTGAAAACCAACAAGAGCACACTTATACTACGGGCACGATGCTGGACGGGCCATTGCTGCAAATGCCAACGGGCAGCATGGCACCCGAAATTATCTTCACTGAAAAGGTCAAAATCTCCATACCGAACAGAGACCAGGCACATAGTGAGATCACTGCTCATGATAACTGGTTCACGGACGGATACAACTCCAGCCAGGCCACAGGAGCCGGTATTTGTGGGCCCAGTCCTAATCACAGGATATCCATAAGCCTGGGGAAACATACAACGGTCTTCCAGGCAGAGGTATTCGCCCTTGCAGCCTGTGCAGAAATGATTGCAAAAGGGGGCTACGTGAAGAGGAAGATTAATATAATGACTGACAGCCAGGCTGTTATTAAGGCAATCTTGAACCACGTAACTAGGTCAAAACTAGTTCGGGACTGCAAATAATCCCTCAATGCACTGGCACGAGACTACACGGTGTCTCTGATTTGGGTGCCGGGACATGAGGATGTAAAGGGCAGTGTAATAGCCGACGAACTAGCCGAGGGGACTCTAAGAGACACTTCATGGGTTGAGAGCCCGTACGTGGAATTACTAAGAATTCTGCAAGAAAGGAGATCTGGACCTGGTTAGATAAAGAAAGAACAAAGAAATGGAGGTCGACTGAAGGTCCACTCTATACCAAAGCCCAGATAGGGAATGGGGATGTTAGTTTTTCTGATAACCTACTCAGGTGCAGTATGAAAGAAGTTAAAACCATTACTGGGTTGGTAGCTGCACACTGTCTCCTGAAAAAACATCTCTTACAACACAGGCCGGTAAGCGAATCGTGGTGGTAGAAGATGCGAACTACAGGAGGAAACGAGTTTACATGTAATCTGCACATGTGAGGAACTGAAGGTACTCAGGCAGAAATATTTCGGGAGAGATCTATGGAGCCCTCGAAGGTTCTCAAGTTCCACTGGGCAGGATACTGGTCTTTATAGGGAAACACCAAGCTGCTCGAGTAGAAATAAGAGAATTAATAGGGATGGTACAATGAAGCTCAAGTGCCCGGACAGTAAGTGCCCACCCTAACTTTAATGAGTGAATGAATGAATGAAAACCCTTAGAAGAAAAATCTCCTTCGACAAACCATTCAAGATTATCTTAAACGGGGATGGTTGAGACAGCAAAAAACCCAAAAACTGGTATACAAAGCTGATCAGTATCCTATCGACAATCGAACCGCTCTAAAGCAGTATTCTATTAAGTAACCTCAAAAATAACTTGGATTTGCTTGGTAAATCTTGAACTACTGACTAAACACAATAAAGTTACTTTGGTGTGAATGCTAGGGCATAAGGGCTTAGCATGCAACGAACTTGCGAATGCTAACAAGGACTCTTCCATAAAATTCATTGAATCTGACCCAGCTCTCGAGATAACCAATACTGCGATACGTGATGCAGTGACTGAGTGGATCGAAAAGAAACACCAGGCTCACTCGAACAGTATAAGGACAGACACAACAAAGGGATGATGAGGCAACCATCCAGGCATTTAGCAACGGATGTGCTGGCTATCAACCGAATACAGCTTGGAACGGTACCGAATCGATGAACATGGTACGCTGCCTAAGATAGTATCCACATAGAATAAGCGTCTTTAAAGATAGACCTGTATGTAGACTATGCAACAGGAGAAGAAGGTAGCCACACGTTGTTTTGAATGCGTTTCATTGGAACGGCAGAGACTACCATTGCGGGAAGCAATCAACTTGAAAGCTAATCTGCCGGAAAAAATACCACACAGGCTGCGAAGCCTAGTTAAGGGAATTAACACCTTTACGTGTAAAGAAATACACTACTCGTATCTAAGGAATAATACAATAGGCCGTGTTAAAGGAATAAGAAGATGATCTATATTCAGTGCTCAAATCAATCAGTTAATCTATTCGATGCCAGAATAAGTAGATCATCTACGTATTGCAATAGTGCTGATTTACATGAAATTTACGCCTTCTTTTATTTAAATCATTATACCATTCTGTGTATCTTTACTAGTGCTGCGAATCGAAACCTGTTTCATGTGAAACCGGTTTTGGATGTGTCAAATCATGGCTTTCAATTCAGAAAGTGCAATTAGGTAACTGGTAAAACCGATTTTGAAACCAAAACCAGTTTTCAAAACCAAAATCCATTTTTGAAATCAGAAGACAGGTATTTTATTATAACTTAATTAACTTCAAAAATACACACGGTTTTTTTACCTAAAGTTGTTTGTTACTGAAAATCGATTAATCGGTTTTTGATATCTGGTGATTTTTGCAACACTAATATCTACCGTTCTTAAAATTTATCATATACAAAAAAATCTGTTTTAACAAAAATTGCACATTCATATCAAGATATCATAATATTTGCATTTGAAATTATTTGGTATATGTGTGTGTTGTCCAGTACATTAACATTTGGCCATAATAACGATGTTGTATACGCCATAGGTCCAGAAAGATATTGTAATAATAAATTTTAATGATTAGATAATTAATTAAGATTTTTTTTTTTATAAAATATAAAAGTCGAATCGTTTGGCAATTATGTAGGACTTACATGAAACCAGCCACAAAATTCCACCGAACCAACTTTTAATTAACAGTAATATTTCCCTATTGTTTGTTTTAACGTGTTAAATATATCTTTGATATAGAGCCGGAACATATATTTTCAGGAATCTCATGCATCCATATTTTCTTATTGTGAAACTGGCATCCCGGCACTATATATCACAACAACTTTTAAAAGCAGTGCAAATGGAAACATTATGATTATAGACCCAGCATAACGTACGGAGCAGTAGTATGATGACCAAAATTGTAGTAAACGGAAGCAGTCAAAACGCCAAGTGGCGTACAAACGCTAGCGTCTTTAAGTGGCACGGCTACAATGAGATCGATCCCCACCACTGCAATGGAAGTCATTCTAAATCTGCCACCGCTGTATATTTACATACAAGGAAATAGTATATAGTATAATAAATCGCACAGCGTTGACTACAAAAAACTATGAATAACTTAAGGAGGCACTCTTTGTGGCGATGCATGCGATGCCATGTTTCAAAATATCAGATTATAATACCAGATAAGAGGGACCGAAAAGGCACTCCGGTGAGAGCGGACTCGAAACGGTATACAGATGCCTCTGGAACTGGCTACAGCATAGGAGCTGGAATATATGTAAAGAAGCCTAGAGAGGCTCTTACGGTAAGCTTCAGCAGAGATACAACGGTGTAGTTAGGCTGAGGTTGCTGCAATTCATCATTGTATCAGAGAAATCAAACCACCCTACACTTAAGGCGTTCGTTACGTAAGTGCTGAGTGTAAGGTAATTTGGGACTGTGTAGGCGCCCTAAATCAGGTGGGTACCCGATCTGCATCGGCATAGGTTCTCAACCACTCTAAAGTGAGGAAAATAAAAGAGCGGATGATCTTTCCAGGCGAGGCTTGTTAAGGTCCTTCGTCAGAGTTGGTCCTTCTTTTGGCATTACCAAATCGCAAATTTATTTATTTATAACCAACATGATAAACCTACAGGGGTCTCATATACCCCGTCGGGCTATTTCAAACTTTAAAGTCGTTTATAAGTAATGCATTTCATCGTGCAGCAGTGCCATGTCCTTATCGTGGATCAAGCATGAAAGATGTTAATGGGCAGATTGCGTTGAAAGTATGCTCGTAACAGCGATAACATTTGAGAAGATGAGAACTACTTTCTTGACGTGTCAAAGTAATTGTAACGGCAGGTACATTACTTGTCAATATGACGTTTATAAGTATGTGGCAACTGTGCGACACAGAATATACATTTTATTTTTTATTTATTTTATTTTTAAAGGGGTGGTAACGCCTAAGCTATATGATTAGCTTATCAAGCCCCCTCAGAGCCAAATCTCCCTCCTAATCAACATTACGACCCCGGAAAAAACCGATTATCGTAATTGACCAGAGCGAGATTTGAACCCCGGACTCCGCACTGATAGCCAAGCGTGCAAGCCACTCGACTACCAGCCAGGCATAAACAGCATATTAAAAATTAACAATTGAGATATGTATAAACAATAACAAATGTCGTCACATCTAAAACTACAGACTAAAAGCTAGGAACTAGACGCATGATGAGTCCACAGAATAGTAGCAAAAGTGACCAGGACAGAGACAGACAAAAAAAAATTCTAAAGGAACAAAGGCGTGAATTTGCTAGAGACCTACTGAGTAAAGACAGGAAGATGTCAAGATGTCAAAATGGTAGTAGGTCTACTGAGTGGTCATTGCAAACTAAACAGGCATATGTACAACATTGGCCTGGCAGATGATGCTATTTGCAGATTTGGTCAGGAGGAGGACAAAACACCAGTTCATGTACTGTGCTAATGCGACGACCTGGCCGAGGACAAGGTTCTAATCATGGGCGTGGAGAACCCACAGCTAACAATACACAAAGAGGCGCTCTCAAGATAGCAGACCTAATTAAGACGGAAAATTAGAGTGTGTCTCCTAGGAAAAAAGGGACCACATAGATCTTGAAAAGATTGCAGTTGAACCTATCCATCTACTATCTTAACCCTAACCCAACTTAATCTATGTTGTCGGTTGAGGTCGATGAAAGAAAACACTTAAAAACTATTTAATTGTGATATACGACAAATGTTTGCTATTTACTTTGTCGATATATCAATTAAAACAGGTAAAAAAGTGTGTGCTTTATGAAGAAGCATCCTCAGACTTTAGTTCCATCCTAGAAATCAGATACCTAAGCTGAATGCAAGTTTTTGAATATTTGAACTGAAAATCTATTTTAAATGTTGATTTCCCCACTTATTGGATAAGCAAGACTATGACATGTTTTATTTTGGTGGAAGCGCCAGGTGCCATACTTCAAGCTTTGCAGTTCTTTCCCGTGTGGCAAGTTATCTCAGATTAAGTTTTTTTTGATTCTAATTGATTTATTAGGTGGTCTATACATAGTCGACACTTTAGTACAATAGTGAAATCTATCATATGATATCCATTTTCTAGAAATTGTTTCCTATAACTGAAGATAGTTTTGTGGCCAAACTGGCTTTTGTATTGTTTGGGAGATATCCTTGGCTTATTGAACTAAAATAAAGTAATGGGAGAAACCTAACTTTAGTACAATAGTGAAATCTATCATATGATATCCCTTTTCTAGAATTTGTTTACTATAACTGAAAGATAGTTGTTGTGGCCAAACTGGCTTTTGTAATTGTTTTGGGAGATATTCTTGGCTTATTGAACTAAAATAAAGTAATGGGAGAAACCTAACTGAAAAATTATGTAGAGGTATCAAAAAAAAAAAAAGAAATGCTGGAAGAGAAACGGTAGTATAAGTTAAATAATTATAAATTTCTGGTAAATATTACATTTTGTAAAGAAAACATCTATAAAAAAATCAAAGTCACGGGCACCTCTTACTAAACGCACACTTTTCAAATGCTTCACAATGTATTCATTAGCCAAAGGAAAAGAAACACTTCTAACATTTTTTTTTTTAATTTTGTCATACATATGCCTACTGATTTACAATCACTAACCTCATCGGTTCTTCTATATGTGTGCGACGTTGCCAAGTAGAAGGAAGCAAAATAATGCGCCGGTATGTAATAAAAAATATACGGCATGTGTATATTATTTTAGCTCTATCGGCATTCTGTGGAACTAGAATTATACATGAATTTTACATATGACGCACTATTTTGCTTCCACCTATTTTCCAACTTAGCAACTAAACGGGTTGGAATAAAAATATGAGAAAAAAACCTGGCAATGGTGGTGGCATGACCAACGGCACGTACGGACAATTTTTTTTTTCTTAGCGGTTTACTCGATTAATAAGGCCGGGAACTATTTTGCGTCCCGCGTATACGGACGCCAAAATAGTCTGAGGACGCAAAATGTAATGTAAAATGCAATGCATGGACGCAAAATAGTGGCGTGGGATAAATATTATATATTATATATATATATATATATTATATGTATATTATATATATTTATATATTATATATATATATGTCATTCAGAAAAGAGACAAATAAATTCAGGAAGTATTTGCACAGGAATGAATGTTTTCTGCCACTCCCTGCTGCTACAGCAGACGCTTCTCTAGAAGAGTTAAAAATAATCTAAGATAACATCTGCTCTTCAATTCACCCCGGTAATAGCTGTGGACGGGACGATTACTCGAGCTATGTGGATGTTATCCCATCCTAATCTAATCTAATTTAAAGGTCGGTAGAACTTGTGCATATACCAAAAGTCCTTCAAAGTGCTGAATAAATGAAAAATTATTTCTAGGAACAATACATTCAAAATATATTTGAGTAAATACTTGTATGTGTGTATATGTATATTGGAAGGGTGATATTACACTGCGACCTAAAAGATCTATTGTGTCTCATGTTCTTGCTGTTTTACAGCTGGCCGTCCAGTCCTATTCCTTTCAGAAAGTGTAGGATATCAGAAGGCCCTAGGTTAGGTAAGTCTCCCTCTTCGATTTCACGTGCTCCCAGAGGCAACACCCTTAAGTTGCACAGTGCTACGCAGTTTGAGAGGGGATGGAAGCCATCCTGTTCCCTAATCTGCTCCAGTCGTTTTGCTCCTCCCTTCGTTCCGTCCTTGGGAGGTACTCTCACTTTGGAAGTGGAAGGCTTTTTATGGAGGTCCTGCTCCAATTCCTGTTTATTAGCGGTGTCGCCCCACTAATAAACGTCCTTCCTCCATGGTTGACCCCACGACTAGCTAGGGAAGAAAAGGTCCACCTTCACTGAGCCCCGCATGCAGAGTAAGGCTAATACAATGCGGTTGCGCCAGTTCCCAAGGTTGGATAGTAGAAATGGTCTTCTATCCAGACCACGCATCCCATCAGGCCTAGTCCTGCCAACTTAGGATTTAGGTTTTTATTGAGGTTGTCTCCTCTCGGTCCGCGCAGTTAAGCCAAGACCCCCGATCCCTTTCGGGACCTGGTTTAACAGTTGGGCTTTCGGGTAGCCGAAAACAACAACTGGCATCGTTAAAGAACCCTGTGCAAGCCCTTAGCCACGACACACAGCTTGGGCGAAGGGGAGAAGTGGTTCACGGCAACGTTCTTCATTCACCCTCCGGGTTTTAAGCAAGAGGACGAATTTATAGCCGCCCACTAACCATCTCGTCTTGGGCGAACCCTGACAAGATGACCTTTCCCCTATCCACCACCTCGGGGACGCGCCTGGTAGGTACTCCCAACCCCCAGGGAGTAAATCCTTACTTCCTCAACGCTTCTCTAGCGTATCTCTAAAAAGAAATTTACTGAAACTATATATATCAAGAACCATTTACATACAATTATTTACTATAAAAAATATCTTTCATTTTTTTAGAGCATTAAATATGGTGGAAAAAAATCAGTTTTCATAGTCGTAATATCTATGCCAAAACTTGTTTCGTACATCCATGAAGTTTCAAAGAACAGGTCGAAATACGTCGAAATAACCTCCAATTTACAAACGTGTGTTGTCTACACTTTAAATTAATAATACCTTGTTCAGGATCCTAGCAAACAACCCACGCATTTATACGCATATGTGCGCAATACTATTATCATTTACTGTTATTGTTTATAAAGCTTACCCTATTAATTCTGCTAATCTAAAACTGAATGGTTTCCGTAATGAAAATGTAGTACGCTGCGTATGCCATGCTTGAAAATAGAATATTCTGACATTACGGTTTGTATTTAATATTTCCGGGACTGTTTGGGTTTGCTTTTTAGGCGCGTAGTATTCCATTATGTTTACCGGTTGTGTTAATTGTTCTCTCAGATGCTATTGATGACAGCTCTAGGCGACAGACATTATACATTCCTTTGAATACATAAGTAAATTTGAAATTAATTAACTGAATATCGGTTCAATAGTAATTGGCATTATGTTGTTGGTTTGCTTTTCCTAAAGGATATTTAGGTTTAAATAAATGGGTATATACAACAAATTTTTCCGATAAAAATATAAAGTAAACGCGCAATGGAATATTTGAAGTATATGGAAGTTGAAATTGGATAGCAGCGAACAGAGAAAATCGATCAAGACTAAGAAATAGCTTCCTCGTAAATCTTCTTTGAGCACGTTATGATCATATGGATTGCCTGTGATGCTTGTTTAATAGTGAGGCATAATCTATTTTACCTTAACAATCAGCTTTTCGCACTTTAAAGAATTTATTGAAACTCTCAAGTAAATCGTAATAGATGTATGTGAATAAATCAATAATAACTAGGAAAATAATGAAGCAATTACGAACGCAAACGGATCAATTAAATCAGTGCACCTGTTAGCTATTATATACGCACTGAAACATCCCTAAAAAAATCCTATAAGCATCCCATCCAATTATATTCACATACATCATTTGCCTCCATTCAGAAAATACAATAAAATACAAGCACATCCATCATTCGCATCAATGTCTACCCCTACAACGGCGCACGTATTTATACGTGTTTTATGTGAGCCTATAGTCGGGACTCATATAAAATATAATTCCCATAATACTATTTTACGTTCCATTGCACAGATATAGATATTTATGGCCGTTTTGAGTCTCAGCCAGCAACGGGACTTAATTTTATAGCAGCTGCAAGGACGCCGAAGAAACACGAAACAAGAGTTATTATTGATTTGCTTTTGTTTCTACATTCATTTATTTATAAGCCTTTTTGACACCTGGTCGTTTTTTAATGCTTACTTATAATTGCTTATCTTCTTCGCTTACGTCTCTTTGAAATTTTTTATGATTCTTTGTTATTGCAGGTTTGGAAGCAAGTTTTTGGTACAGTGTGTCGACATTTCAATGGTCACTATTGGTATCTCGGTTAATGGAAGACATAGAGCAAGATGGGATTAAACGGGAAAGATTTTGTAGAATTTAATAATCCAAAGAAATATCGTTTCGAATTTACCCTGACTCTTTTAAATTTTAAGATATTTTGAAAAAAAAAAGTCGGATTCAATTTTTCTCAATAATTCTTAGTGTGACCGCTTCTAAAGCTTTACATTATTCAGACCCTTTTTTGATACAATTATTTTGGGGTAAAGAGAAACCCCCGATTATCATTTGTTTTCAAGTTATTAGCGCTATCTTTTGTTCTTCATATGGCGACTATATTGAATTTTTGGTTAGCTAGATAGTGTTTAAAAAGAAATTTCAACGATGTAGACATTAGGCAAAATTTGTATTTGTAGATGAGATAATTATAAAGAATACTGACAAAGAGTAAATAAATCTCTAACTATGAAATTAGTAGGCTATGAAATTGAATACCGATGGGAAATGAAAGCTAAGAGATGTGCTAATTGTAAGTAAATGAAGTTGCAACTGATAGTATTGTGAACAGTAAAATTTAAAAAATATAATGCGAAAATTAGTGAAAATAAAACTGACAACGCTCAAATAAAATAATAGTTAAAAATAAGTGGAAAAACTATAACATGCTGCATAATCCAAGGAAGTGTCCTGCTTATGGAAAAGTGTGTGCGAATGTCGTAAGATGAATCACTTTGCCATTTGCTGCCAAACACTAGTCAAGACGTCAAAAAATGTGTAAAGGGTCACTGAAGAAGCTACAACAGTATATATAGAGGATTTAAATAAGATGCTAACGGTGTTACATGTATCAAATGTACAGTGCCCCACAAATTAGTTTTTTTGTATAATGAAATCGCTGTCAATAGAACAACTCTTCTTAGAGCATATACTGGCAAACAAATTATACCAATTTTTTTTCTGTTATATTAGATGTAGTTTATAAAAATAAAAGTGCAGCATTAGAATGTTTAGTCAATGAAGAGCAAGCTGAACCAATTTTAGGTTTACAGAGTTGTGTTGAGTTAGAATTGTTAACAAAGCTAGACAGTATTCAGATCAATAATCAAGTAGATACTATTATTAATAATATGAGTACTAAGGAAAATGGTATTTAAAGCAGTAAAGATGTTTTTGAAGGTATAGGCAGGTTTCCAGGTCAATATAAAATTAAAATTGTTTCTAATGCAGGCTATAATTAAACGGCCACTTAGGCTACCACAAACACTAGCTCAAAAATTAAAAGCTTAATTGGAAAACTAATCAAAGCTGAAATTATTGAAGAAATAGATGCACCAGAAAATTGGTCAAGTCATTTTAATAGAAACGACAGTGGATCAATTCGATTGTATTTAAGCCTTATAGATTTGAATAAAGCAATACAAATATGGAACTTTTCTTGCTGGGATATACTCCAATACCAAGTTAAAAAAACATCACCCGCAGAAACTCCAATGAATCGATTGTTAAGACCTAGAATTCTAATTTAAAACCTAAGACAGGGAATAACTTACATAATACTTTGATACAGACGCAAAATAGGTAGAAGAAATGGCGCGATAGAGGCGCTCGGAGAGCTAAAACTTATGAGAACAACGAACATGTACTAGTGAGACACAGCAACGAATGGAGACCAGGAGTAGTAATGAATAAACATGAAACATCTCGTTCATATTGGATTATCGCAGATAATGGAAATATTATTAGACGAAACGAAGACATATTAGGAAGACATCAAATGAAGTGTTAATAAGAGGACCTAGGAATGATGAGATACCTATACAGAAATGATGAAGATGAAAAAGCAGGGGATGTAAAAGGAGAGCTAGAAGCAGATAATAATTTAAAGCAACCTATTAGACAACAAGTTAGACATACAACGCGAATAAAAAAATAGGCCAGTTAAATTGAAAGATTATATTGTTTATTAACTTCTTTATTATTTTTTTTTGCATTGAGCTTTAACCTAGGAAGGAGCTGTTGTATACATTACAGGGCGGATGGGCAAAATAAATCCGACCGGGAAAAAATAGTAGGCGACCCGAGGGAGGGAAGTGGGAAGTCACCCAAGAGCGCCAGACAAAATTTATGAAAATTGTCAAGGTTACGCATTCTTCTGAAACTTTAGAATTTCAACGAAATGTTCATTTAAACAAAAATTATAAATAGATTTTCTACCTGGATCATTTTTGGAATAATGACAACGAATACAGACTCGGTGAGTGGATTCATAGGAAAATTTACGTGTCTACTTAGATACACATTTTATTTTACGTTAAAAAACAATGAGGAACAAATAAAGAGAAAGGAGGAACAAAAAAAAACAAAATAAAAAGTTAAATTAACGCCTTCTTCAACAGTTTGATTGTTTGGCCCAAACGATTGATGATTTCCTCGTTTTTGATACTAGTGATAGAAAAATCGTTTCAATATTCAATCAATATAAAATGATGAGTCTTATTCGAATGGTATTCCTAATCTACTTTAATTAATTTTAAAGTCGACAATGACCGCTCACAAGCTACCTGTGAAACTGGCTAGGAAAGAATATATTGATACCCCAGCATCAGTGTGATATACGCTTCCTTATATAGGTTATACTTCAAAATTGCGCTATAACAACATATTACGCAATTTCGACGTTTTTGACCCAGTGCGCACTTGACACTTGACATTTGATTTTTATTGTATTTTTTACCGTACTAATTGTAAGAACATATATAATGTCCACATACAATGCTTAGTCGGTTTCATTAAAATTACCAAAAGTTTGTTTAACGCTGCTTCTTTTGACCACCATCGCGTTTCCCCTAACAATTGAAGCTTCAAGATTGCCAGTATCCAACTAGTAGCCCATTCGTTGATATGATCCTTTGAAAAATCCGGGTATACATTTCAGTAACAAAAAAAAAAACAAAAATATCTGAATACGATATGAACACGATTTGTATTTTTCTAGATCATAAAAGCAAAGAGTCCTGAATAACTTCCTTTCATATTCGCCGCGCCGTCAGTAGAATCAGCAATACTGTTAAACCAGGTCCAGAAAGGGATGGGGGGTCTTGGCTTAACTGCACAGAACGAGAGGAGACAACCTCAACAAAAACCTAAATCCTAAGGTGGCGGACTAGGCTGATGGAATGCGTGGCCGGATAGAAGACCAGTCTACTAGTTCAACCTTGGAGCACCTGGCTCACCCCATTGTATTTAGCCTTACCTGTGCATGCGGGGCTCTGTGGAGGTGGACCTTTTCTTCTCTAGCTACTCGTGGGATTAACCATGGAGGAAGAACATTTATTAGCGGGACGACACCGCTAATAAACAGCGATTGGAGCAGGATTGGAGCAGGACCTCCGTAAGAAGCCTTCCACTTCCAATGTGAGAGGAACAAAGAGAGGAGCAAAACGACTGGAACAGATTGGGGAACAGGATGGCATCCATTCACTGTTAAATTGCGTAGCACTGTGCAACTCAAGGGCATCGCACCTGGGAGCACGTAAAATCGAAGAGGGAGACACCAAATTTGGGACCTTCTGATATCCTACACTTTCTGAAGGGAATAGGATTGGAAGGCCAGCTGTAAAACAGCAAGAACAGGGGGCACAATAGATCTTTTGGGTCCCAGTGTAATATCACCCTTGCATATATACATACAGTCGCGAGCAAATGTTATAGGAACCTTTAACAAAATTAATGGATTTCATGTTTTTTGCATTTTTTTGTGACAGATATTTTAACGTTTATATAATCGTCTTTATGGTTACAATAGTCTTTATAGATATCTTTTGTAAATGTATTATTTTTTTATATATTTTCAAGTCTTGAAGATGTCACTTTCCCCCTCCCATCTAAAAAGTATTATCGCTGTACTAAAAACCCTCTAATATGCAGCAAATTAATACGATCTCTTAAAATACTACATATTTATAATGTATTACCTACAAGTTTTTATTTTCTCATTCTTTACTGTGATATTCGCCCAAAATTTAGGGTGCCTATAACATTTGCTCGCGACTGTACATACATAGATGGCGCACGCGGCATACCGCATACCGACCATAGATCACATGATATAGGTCATTGTGTCATAGCTGGTGCTCTCCAATGACTCTAACATGTTTACAGTAGGCGTGTTAGGTACTTAAGTATAGTGAAGTAAGATCTAACCAGCTTTAATTAAACTTCATAAATCCCCAATAATACACTGTTGAAAATTTTAACACTTTTTTGACTAATTTAATAGTCAGGAGAGGTCCACACTGTTTTCGTGTTATTTGTCGAGAACTATAGAAGTTTAAATTTGACGAACAAAGATAGTCAAGTATTGTCTATTGCTAAGGGGTTATTTTGTCCAACTAACACGTGGAATTATGATATACTTCTAGTCACATTTTATTTGATCTAGACTAGACAAATTTATTAGCTGTTTAACTAAATGAATGCGGTCTATTGGGTGATTTAACACCGTTTTCTAAACACGTCGTCTTTTTAATATGCTTATTGCTTACCTGTTTCTGAATATTTTTTCAGATATAAGTGGACAAATCGGCAAATATTAACAGCCACAGTTTACAATGTATCTAGGTACTATATGTACTGTCCTTCTAACTAATTTAATGCGGAATTTTATATGACTTTAACAACTCTTTTATTTCTTAGTGCTATAATATTCTGTCTTTAAGACGTTTTCTCAATTATAAATATACAGAACCACTTATTCAAAAGTTTTGGTTTCAACTAAACGTGCCAATTTTAAAATGATTTTTTGAGAACCATTGTAAAATTAAGTGAATGTTTATGCTATTTGACTCAAATCTGAAATAATTACGTAAGTAGATGTTCCCAATACATCTTTAAGATGTTGAAATTTTTTATGCACACTGGAATTAACGTTTAATAACACAAGGTTACACTTTGGCAGGTTAGTACACGTTTGGTGGTTTGTTTGGATATGTTAATGCGCAGAAACAGACCCGAAAACAGATACACTTGCAATACACGTGATGCGTATAATG
The DNA here is from genome assembly GCA_004143645.1 of Protaetia brevitarsis. Taxonomy (NCBI): domain Eukaryota; kingdom Metazoa; phylum Arthropoda; class Insecta; order Coleoptera; family Scarabaeidae; genus Protaetia; species Protaetia brevitarsis. The sequence continues at coordinate 16,990 of RXPK01004239.1, forward strand.
CAATACCGTATTTGATTGGGTGGAGTTTTTATATTTCTATCCGGGGAAAAAATTTTGATTGGTTGTCGCTTCTGAATGTCTAGAAAAATAGTACATCCTCATATCTGAACAAAGAATTCACACAAAATTCTAGTAATTTCTGTTTTATTAAACACACGTAGTCAATTCGTCTGGCCAAGTTTGTAAAAATCAACACCAAAATATTTGACTAGCATAAAGTTAACGCCAACACCGATAATATTTTCAACAGTGCACGGTACTATTCTCCATTTATTCTGTCCACTATTTAATCTTCAAGTTGCACACTTTTATCCTGTCTAATCAAAATGAAAGCCAAAATTTGTTTGCAACGAATCAGTGCAAATGTCTCGTTCGAATTTTAACATTAATTACCCACTGTACCTCCCCACAAGAATAATTTTTCTTGTCTAATTATAGCAGTCGGCGTAAAGCCGTAATTACGACACTGATTAAGGACATTCTTTTCCTGGGTTCCTAGCAACAAAATCTCAATCCTCCATAAAATCCGCTTCACAGCGGCATCTCCCGTCGCTTTATACCGCATCCAATTTCCACTTCTCGGTTATGCTTACAGACGCCAGGAAGTGGACCATAAAGTTCTCTTTTTTTTCACGGAAAAAGTGGCTATCGCCCACGGAGAATCGATTATGGCTGTTTCGGAGGACAAAAAAGGAATATTTCGGGAGCGGAAAACAATCCCACAACATTAAAGTTTAGGATCCACCGGAAATTCTTATAACGTTATTTTTTTGTCTGGAACCCGGATGAAGTAAGAAATCAAGGGATTTGTCGTTATCGGAGGCGATGTTAGTCGCGCTATAGATAAATAGCAATTTACGGGGGCATCTTAGTGCGGGAAAGAAACCGACAGGACACCCGGATTCTCCGCAGGAAACAAGATTGATGTTGTCAATCACGAGGTTAAACTCTGAGAGATTACGGGAATTCACGAAAATTCTCGATAATCATGAATAGCCCTTTGTTGAGCCAAACATTCGAACTGTAATTTATGTCAGAGAATCCATAAAAATGAAATCTAATAATTTTCTGCTTAACATCTTTTTGTACATTATTGAATGTTCCATAACAATTGATATTTAGCGAAAAGGGTTTAAACCAAAAATGCTTCTAACAAAAGCTTTTACAGATTTTTATAACATATACTCTGCACTTATTTGTTTTTTGTTTCTATATTGAAGGTCCCGTATTTCACTTAAAATCATAACTGAATCCTTGAACGCCGGCCGGCTTAAAAAGCATACAGAACATGATATTTTACACCCAACACTGGCTATGAACTAACCTTGAGTTTTGATCTAAACACTACACACATTACTATAAAAAGAATGAGATAACACATTATTGTTATTTAAGGCAAATGAATTTATTGAACATATCAATCATAATGCCAGAAACTAAAGCTGCCCCCTATTCAACTCAAATAGGAAAATTGGCGCACTTCTCCTTTGGAGGGATAGTAAGTTTTTGTCTCCCTACACGCACTTTATTTATGAAAACCTAAATAATTACAAATCGGCCTAACTCCGTGGTCCACCTAAAGGAAAGGTACTACACAAGGCTACTACCTATTATTCGAAGTACTATATGGACTCCATAACAATTGAAACGTTCCTACTCTAAGTAAACAATTTCCCTATGATTGTTAATAACAAAAATATAATACAATAACCTCGCAATTATGTGAAATATGATCACATAATCGCGACTCTATTGTAAATCTGTCAGCTATGAGTTGTTACAATATTTGCACCCATGGAACGACTTTAGTTATCTCCCAGCATTCGCCAAGTAGTAAGGGAAAACCATGGAAAAAACCCTACTCTGGGAGGATCTGGGAAGAAGTCTCGGACTTTGTTACTGATAGCCGGCAAATTATTATTATTCCTCTGAATGCTGAAGAAGCAACCTCAACGTTCTCTTAATTCCGATAGCCGTGCCGTGCCGTTTTCACATATCTGCTCCCTTTTTCACATATCACGAATTTGAAGATAAAACAGGAAAGTAATGATCTAAAAACAAACAAAACAACAGCAGTACCTATTCTAATACTTAACAATGACTTGAGCCTAATTATTCTAACCAATAAGACCTACCCCGCTGTATCTACTACCCCACTACATTCACAATGCGAATCATTAACCTTCCCAGTTCTAAATAAATATGATTTAAAATTACCGTGACCTGTTACTAATTCGACGGTCTGATATGATAAATTAATGAGGGTTAATTCCTAAAACGTGTAACGCAACCGATAAATTTCCTAGTCCACCTCCCATTTAAAGTAATATTCCACCTACCCTGCCAATCATTATCGAGTTTATCCCTAAACGCTTTCTTAACTACGCTAGCCGAAATTAGTCAGTCGCTCTATCTACCCTAAACACCGCTTCTTTCGCTAATTGATCCGGTCTCTCATTAGCGATTGTACATACATGAGCATTAGTCCAAAAAGGTTTCATACCCCCCTTACGCAATGTATCCCAAGTATCTAATAACAAATCTGTCGGATTTTTTAAATTCCCTAACGCCTCTAATACAGATAAGCTATCTGTTATAATTCTCACGTACCGTATAAACTCCTATTCGTGACTAATATAAACAACTGCCTGATTTATTGCAACTAATTCTGCCTGAAAAATATTGCAATGATCCCCTAATTTAAACTTTTCATTATATAATAATATAATGCCTCTATTATAAACAACAAAAGCCTCCCCTGCACCACCCTTCGACTAATCCGTAAAAAAAACCCTCTCCAAAAGTACCTATAAATTTATTATAAGTAATACTTTTTAATTCCGCGGGATGAATTCGGCCCCCTATATCTACTCACCTTTCTAAATCGCCCGGTTCTAATCGGATTCCTGTTGCCGTAATTAAACCCTCAAACCCTATTTTGTCCGCATCCCTACAAAATTTAAGTTCGCTCAAACATAAATATACTGGTAATATAACCGAAATAACGCACGCCGCGTCCACTAAAATAGATGATTACGTTTTCGCGGCTCTAACCGTTAACAGTCTAAGCGCCGCGGTGGATTTTTTTTTTGTTTTTTTAATTTTACATGCGCTCACCCCATATCGCCTTCGCGTACAACATTGCCGATTCTAGTACACTTGTGAATTGTACCCGCCACCTTACCGTTTAAACGCCCAATTTCAGTTAATTAAAAAGCAATAATAATAATAATCCAGATACCTTCGAAAAAAAAATACTTATTGAATCGGGAACAGACTCTTCACAGCCACTCACCGTTGATAGATTGGAGTAAAACAGACGCACATTCCTCTTAGTTCTTACCAGCTCGTAGGTCAAATTGGAGCTTAAGCGAAAAATTTGCAAATATCGGTTTTTCCAAAAATACCATATGTCCCAAACAATGTTTTGTTTATAATTTCGAATAAAGTAAATTAAAATTGTTATATTTAATATAGTTATGTTCCTTTCTCTAATATATCAAAATATATATATATTTTTTAGATTAATAGACCATAGGAAACCAACAGTTCGTTGATCCTAAATTTGCGAAATAGCAAATATTCACATTTTCTAAATCTTATTTCTATTCTTTTCATTAGAATGCAAAATAAAGTAAATTAAGGCTAATAAGTTCGAATAAGCAACGTTTTTATACAATTTATACTACATCAGTCAAGTGTACTGTCAGTTTTATGTTTTTTATTTTATATTTTAAACTTAAGACAATTGCACAAAGAGTAAGTAAATATTTGTCTTATTATTAAAATGGTTATTAGAACTGTGTCACAAGGGAAGTGAAATTATTTGGAGGATATTAAAGTCAAAATGTTGCTCACGGCCTATTTTTCTTCCGAAATTCTGCAAATTGTAGAGGTTCCTTTTATAGTAGTAAATATTGTAAGATGTGGTAAGTAGCTATACATTTTGTGATTTAACAGTAAACGCATTTTGAAAGCAAGGAACTGTATATATCAAACATCTGTATCCTAAAAAATAATACTTTAGTTTTAACTTCCAAAGCAAACTGAATAAGAATAACAAACATCTTGGTCTCTAGTTTATGCTTTTCTAGGGAAAAAGTGTCATTTCATTCATTCATTCATTCATTCAGGTTAGGGTGGGCACTTGATGTCCGGGCACTTGAGCTTGGTGCTCATTGTACCATCCCTATTTATTCTCTTATTTCCACTCGAGCAGCTTGGTGTTCTCTATAAAGCCCAGTATCTTGCCCAGTGGAAACTTGAGGACTTTCGAGGGCTCCAATAGATCTCTCCCGAAATATTTCTGCCTGAGTACCTTCAGTTCCTCACATGTGCAGATTACATGTGAACTCGTTTCCTCCTGTAGCTCGCATCTTCTACACCACGGTTCGCTTACACGGCCTGTGTTGTATAGATGCTTTTTCAGAGGGCAGTGTCCAGTTACCAACCCAGTAATGGTTTTAACTTCTTTCTTACTGCGCTTGAGTAGGTTATCAGAGAAACTACCATCCCCATCCCCTATCAGCGTTTTGGTATGGAGTTGACCTTCAGTCGACCTCATTTCTTTGTACTTTCTTTATCTAACCAGGTTCAGATCTCCCTTCTTGCGGAATCCTTAGTAATCCCACATACGGGCTCTGGACCCATGAAGTGTCTCTTAGAGCCCTCCTTGGCCAGTTCATCAGCGATTACGTTGCTCTTTATATCCTCATGTCCCGGCACCCAAATTAGAGACACCTGTTGTCTCATGCCAGTGCATTGAGGGATTGTTTGCAGTCCCTAACTAGTTTTGACCTAGTTACAGGGTTTGAGACTGCCTTAATGACAGCCTGGCTGTCAGTCATTATGTTAATTTTCCTCCTCATGCAGCCCCCTTTTGCAATCATTTCTGCACAGGCTGCAAGGGCGAATACCTCTGCCTGGACGACCGTTGTATGTTTGGAAAAAGTGTATGATTGGGTATTTATTTTTAAATAGCAGAATTTATAACAAGATTCGTTATTTATTTACTTGAAGCAAGATGTATTTAGGACAATTCAGTGTTTTAATTGATGGTTTTAAGTAAAGAGATATATAGTCACTCAATGACATATTTTGGTTTTAAGATAGTTCAAACAGTTTATTTTTCCATTCTAAAATAATTCCAATAACCATTTAAGGGTATGCAAAAGTTTCAGATATTCATTTTCTCTTTGTGTAATTGCAAAATCGTGAAGCTCATCTTCAAAAACTGCTTATAAATAAAACAAATGAAATTGATGGTGTATTTTTGTATAAAATATATCAGATACTTATGCACAAGTAATAATTTTAATTAACTTTATTCTTGCACTCCAATAAAATATATAAAAATAAAAATTCCTGTTTGTAAACGTTAAAATCGAAGAGCCACAGATTTTCCCTGGCCGATCGGTCTAAAATTTTGTATTTTTTGATATATTAATGGAAGGAGCAGAATGGGAAGGTCTTGCATTATTTACGTCAATTTTCATTTCTTAAAGATCATCCTAATGTAGATATATCCCTATAAAGTTTTGATTTACTATGAATTAATAATAAATACCTGCAAATTACCGTATTACCAACATAATTTACTAGATATAATAGCGTATAGTCAAATGAAAAACTCTCCTTGCAAACGTTGTTTGGATCACGTATTGAATTAAGAACTTTTTCCATCTTTTAAATAATCTCGTGAGCTGCCAGTTTCACTTCTCCAGAAGTGAGGGATTGTTTCCGATAAACGAAACCAATGAAAAGGTGGTACGTATGTCGGCTAAAAGGCTTCCTTTTTCTTCTTTTCTTTCTTTGTCGAGATGGGATCACTCTTTCCCATTTCCGGTGGCGAAACTTTTGCAATTTGGGCTGGCGTATAAGTTTTCACCGAGAGTTTATAAATTCTGATTGATTTCCCATTGATTCCACTGACCCCGTTTATGAGTTGACGAACGGAATTCATGTGTGTATGAGTGACCAATAACACGGGTTGCTCGGGCCAAGATGTGGTTAGTACTTTCCAAGAGCTTTAGATAAAATGGATTTGTTCCGCTTGTGCTTGGAAGTTGTAAATACAAATGCATTCGAGAGCTTTATATGTTTAGTTACGTTTAATGTGTTTTCGAGTCGTATTTTTCATTTCCACGAAAAACTAACTTGATAACAAACATAAAAGCTTGAGTATAAAGTTAATAGGTGAAACATATTTCCTGCTCTCGTCATTTTTACGATTAAAGTACGAGCATAAAGTCTGTCTGGTCAACGAAAAATATTTTATTGTTACGGTACTTTTGGTATATAGGGAAGAGTAATCCTCAAACGTGAAAGGGAAGGATTTAAATTTTAAGACAACTTCGTACATATAACTTTAAGAACTATATTTGCCGATAAAGGCCAAAATCCATTAATTAGTTGGACTATTGACAATATTGAAAATACTAACATACCGTATAGACGAAAAGTCTAGAAATGCTTCATTTCCTCTTAAACGGATAGAAATATAGAAAACCTGAGATACATTCGTATTAGGTTATGAAATGCAATAATAATAGTAATAATTATTAAAGTAGGATCAAAGATATACGCATGAGCCTATAGGCGATGACATGTGTCATTCTGTCTGTGAAACGACAGAAGGTCCAGGCTGCAGTTGAAGATATCTACTTACAAGAGATCCTTGCGAATTGTCACTCACAAGGACACTTTCTATTGCGGCGGAACTTCAATTTTAGGTCTAAAATAACTTTTAAACGGTGAAAAATAGAAAAAAGTTTCAACCGTGGACTTATACCGCTTAAAGAGCGCTTTCAGCTGGTATAAATATGTACATATGTACACAAAATAAACACGGAAACGTCGAAATTCAATCTAAAATTATACCAGATGCTAATGTGATAGTTTTCGAGTTGTGCGCGTTTGAATATAGTCGTATATAATCCCCGGCAACAGGTAAAAAAAAAATAGGTCATAGAACCACTGCGCTATCAGGGCGGCCGTGATAGGGAGCTGCCCGCAGGGCGGTGTACTGTCACCGCTGCTATGGTGCCTGTGGTAGACGGCCTGCTCCTTGAGGATCCTCTACGCGCACAGCAACGCTGATGACATCACCAATCATGTCTGCGGGAATTTGAGGGCGTGGTATCCGAAAGTCGCGCTCAGGCTTGTAGAGGGGTGTTATATAAGAGGGGTTCTTAATGTCAACTCTAGCAAAACAACTATGGTTCTGTTCACATGGAGGAGCTTCCCCAACTCCAGTGTCCCACTATATTCAGCTCTAAAATATTCATATCAACGGGGTTATCACGAGGTTAAATATCTGGGTGTTGTCTTGGACGCCAAACTGCTGTACAAATCACACCTAGAACATGTGACAAACAAAGCCATTAGGAACTTCTGGGCCTGTAGAGGTATGTTCGGTAAAACGTGAGGGTTAAAGCCTGCAACGGTACATTGGCTGTACATGACAGTTGCAGTGCCCTCTATAACTTACGCCTCACTAGTCTGGTTGCATAAAGCAAATCTAGGCTATGCTATAAGTGCGCTTAGTAAAGTCCAAAGGATTGCCTGTTTGGGCATCACGAAAGCCATGTCTTCGACGACGACGGCTGTCATGGAGACCATTCTTGGACTTTCCTCACTGCAGTTGGTGTTGTGGTCTGACGCAATCCGAGGGGCTTATAGAGCAAAATGTAGTGGATGCAAGAGCTTCTCCGGCAACGTTGGAGACCACACCAGTATCTTCAACTACATCGCACAGACAGTATACCACTGTCCGTAAATGGATGCAAGAGCTTCTCCGGCAACGTTGGAGACCACACCAGTATCTTCAACTACATCGCACAGACAGTATACCATTGTCCGTAAAGGCAGATAAGATTTCACCCGTTTTCAGCATCTCTGGGGATACAACGTGGATATCTCCAGCAGGGAAACTGCAATAGCGTACATCCACAGACCAATTTGGGGTCTAGCTCGTTGGCATTGGAACCTTGAGGAACGAAGAGCGGGACGGCGAAGCTTTTGCCTCTCCCTCCATTTTCCAGGGTCAAAATTATTGCCATCCAGACTTATGCTCAAGGCATCTCAAACTGCCTGCGCAATAATGAAAGGGTAGAAATCGTCTCCGACAGCCAGGCTGCCCCCAAAACTTTGCTGGCTGCCAGATTTGGCATTGAGGTCGTACTATGGCGCCACAGCTGGCGGAACATCTAAATGTTATATTGAGATGGGTGCCAGGACACTCTGGGATCAGAGGCAATGAAATGGCTGACACGCTAGCAAGAGGTGCTAGCGAGCTGCGGTTTGTGTGTCCAGAACCGACGCGTGGTAGCTCATGTGGCAGCATCGAAACGTTTTTCATGTCCTGACTTGCTGCTGGGCACTGCTCCTTCTGGAATGGTCGGCGCTAGACACTGTAAATCCCTAGGGCTTCAACCGAATGAGAAAAGACTGTATGGTAGTCTTCATGACCAGGGACCGATTGAGATTACCACAGGAATCTTAACTGGGCACTGTACACTAAATAAACACATGTACCGCACCGAACTCTCCCCTGTGCAGGAAGTGTGGGAGTGCGGAAGAAACTCCTGCTCACCTTCTTGTCAACTGCCCGGCAGTGGAAGGGGAGAGGCAGACGCCCTTTTGGGTCGATCGTTTGTACGAACCCAGAGAAAATTAACTAAGATCAAAAAATAAATCCGCTGTCACAAATATTCTAGAAATTTCAATTATACCACACGCATTCGGAGCCATTAAACGGAAGAGTAAGAATCTCGTTAGGCTAGGTACGGATAACGAGTGGGTTTTTCTCACCTAGCAAAGCTTTCACTCTCAAGTATCAGTCCAGTGAATGTATTTGCTCCGCCATAACAGACCGGTAAAAGTGCATTATCTATACAATTCCAATCCAACGACAAACTTCTCAGTATTATCCTGTCAAGAGAGCGAAAGCTGCAGAGAAAGAAGTTCTCTTTTATACAGAGCCACTGCAAATTTTTGTGACATACTAAACATCCCAGCTAAAACAAAGCCCAGCATCATATTTATATAAAAGAAAAATATTGTATTCCACGCAATTGTTTTTCTTTATACCAGGTATCCCACCAAACATGTACAGTCATGGACATTAATATTTTGCACCATCAAAGCGTCGTGCTAAATAGAAATGTCGACGATTGTATATCCTGTAAAACTAAACCATAAGAGGTCTATGAGGACTTGCCCAACAGCAGCTATCGAGATTCGGTATTGAATCTAATCGCTCTCCATATTGTGGTAGAGGGCGTGGAAGAAAGGACCACACTCAGAGTGGTCGAGGAACGAACGATTAGGCATAGGCTTCAATCTGCTGACAGTGATCAAACCTGGGACGTGCTCGAGATGACATGTCAAAAAAATTCAGCTTTGTGAAAGAATTCATTACAAAGCTTAGTAACAAGAGAGACTGGGATCATAACACCATCTTGAAATTGAAAAAAAATGTCATCAAATGATATACTAATGGTTCCAAAACTACTCCAAATGGGTAGTTGGAATTACTATAAATTTTCTCTTAAGAAGTCTAGCAGATGAAGTAGGTGACTGACAGTTTCTCCAAAACTCATCTGTTCCCATGGACGAAGGAAATAAGTTCTTCATCTTACTTTTGGGACCAATCTAATTTCGAAAATATTAAAATTCAGCAAATTCCTTTATGCTAACCCTAACCTTTTTTATTCGTGGAGATAATTAGTTAACACTGTAGTCGCATTTCTGTTCCTTCTAGCTGACGTACTCATCTTTGTTAAAACCATGTTTGTGTTATTGTATTTTAGTCGTGGAAAGGAAATGTGAAGCTTTTCTTTGGGGTTGCTATTTTCACCATTTCGAGAGTTATAAGCACCTGATCGTAAAATAGTAACCATTGGATTAACAGTTTGTGCAACTGCAGAATATGTGTTACAGAGGAATTTGCTACGCTTGCATTTCTGAAGTTCCTCCCTTGATCTTGATTTTAGAAACCCCCAGAGCGCGTTCTTATGCATATCTTCTCTTTCCTTTTTCTTCTTCCAGCTGAGTTTCTGGTCAAGTTAACCTCCAGATATATGACTACTTTTTCCAAACATTCTTGAGGTTTTGGAATGGTATTTTTGTAGATGTTCACTTGAAGCTGTCTCAAGTACCTATCACGAGACTGAGTGTCATGTGCATACTATTTAAAAAGATCATACCTACCCTTGACTGCATTGACTAGATGATCTACAAAACCTTAAACTTGACTGGAAGTCCTTTTCAGACTCTTTATCAGATTGTATACAATGAAACGCTCTACACAGGATTTACTTTTTGGTAAGCATATTCATGCCGATACAATAGCATTAACGTGATGTTCTAATGATATGATTATATACACCTTTTCCACTACATAGCTATCGGCATCTTTATAAAGTACCAATTTGAGGAAACAGTTCTGCATAAACAGATTCAAACTCTGTTCTTAGTTCTTAGTACCTACCTGTGCGCGATTGTTTTATCTGCCTTCAGTTCATTACGATGGTCTGCTGATGGGAGGAGACAGCTTCATGATCTGCGAAGAACCAAGGGGTCAGTTTTCAGTACATTTCTAAATATTTTATTTTGTGTGTGTCAATTTCTTTGAAAGAAACCTAGTGGACAAGTACGGTGAGTGTACTGTTTCTTGAAAATTTTCCCAATCATTTTTGTCAAACACTATTTCCATCACAGAAATAACTCAAAATGCTTCACCCTCGCCATCCAAAACATATAATTAACAAAAAAAAAGTATCACCAAAAAGTTTTTGCGTCAGTTATCTGAAAAATCATTACCTGCTTGTTATCTGCTTCAACCATTCAACTCTTCAACTTATCGCTCTCTGTCAAAATACTACTTTGTAGCAAAACTTTTGTAATCAATAATCGCATAGGTAAATTTCAGGCAGTATGATCACAAATTATGGCTCATCAACGTATCCAATCTGGTTTATCAAATGCATCTCTCTACTAAATTCAAAAACACAAATGCGTAGAATCAATAACCGATTTCCCGATTCGTGGACCCAACCAGTCCGGCGCTGTTGCATTTGAATATAATTACAGTATAACAGTGGGCACGGGTGCATTAACAATTATCGCTTCTATGTTTGTATAGTGTAGGGCATAATAACGGTATTACGTAAGTTACAAGTACGTTTCGCTTTAAATGACAACGCCGCACTACGTATATCAAGTATTAAGCTCTACTGGCTGCAACGAGATGGGGAATACCAATGCATAATTTACCTTTTAATTATTCCAGAAAGCGTTTTAACCTGGGAATTATACCGAAAAGCTGTTGCGATCTACACCATCCCATTTTAAATAAATAATTGCACATGTCATTGTTCTATAAAAGCAGGACTCGACAGAATGAGCTAAAGCGCTCTCTTTACAGTAGATAAGCGTTTTAACACAATTAAATGTTGTACGTTTACTTTACAGCGTTTTAATAATAAGTTGTATTTCACATTTATATAAAACACATGGATTTATTCAACCTTGCACACATTTATTTAAAATTGAGATTGCTCTCTCGATTATGAGTATGTCAACTAGTAATTTTGTCGCGCATTTTTTAAAAATGAAAGTATACACTGAGAAAAAAAAATGAATAATATAAAAATATAATTATCGTAAGTAAAAAGTTCAGCTGAATAGGCGACAAAAGCACAGATTACTTAGCACTCGTAAAAATGAGATCCTAAACACCAATACTAACAAGAAGCAATCTAAGTTACTTACGATCTGTTTCATCCCGGCAACTTATGAAGCAGTTAAGCCAAAGAACATATGCAGTTGCAGTACGTAAAAGATTTGCCCATGTCAAGTAGTGGATGTATTGCTATGAGTAAACTATTCTACAACGATCGGTTAGCACACTTTCGTAATTAATACCAGCTATTCAGATTACTTGTGATAACGAAATAGTATCACTAATGCACGTTCACTAGGTTTAGTAAATATTTATTAAATAGCTTGCTGTGTACTCTGTGTGAATAACTGATAACGTAGAAATAAAAATTGAGGGTCTATATCTCACAAAACGCTATTCAGTAACTGCTTGCGACTGGTTTCGTGCGTAAGGGCATATCTTCAGGCCAGAATTGGTTGTCAATGTTAAGTTAGTTTTGGAAAGTTTTTAGCAGTGATTATATACTAATTCTGGCCTAAATATTAGGTACAAAACCGGTCCCAAGCCGTTAATATACAGAATTTTGCGAAATATATCTCCTGAAATTTATTTCCACGTTATACATTTATAAATTTCATACATATTTTAAGACTCGTTTTAAGAACTTGCAAATTGTAACAGAAATCTATATAAGGGCCGTTTTACACCTAGCTATTTATTGCGCAATTTATTGGCCAATTTAAAATTTAATCCGTGTTACACAGGTAAAATTGTAAATTGGCCAATAAATTGCGTAATAAATAGCTAGGTGTAAAACGGCCTTTAATTTTTTTACCAACTATTTTATATGTAGCTTACAATCAATTTCCAATATTATTTCATGTATATATCTTTAACAAATTTTGAAGCTCCAAAAATGTTCGATTATTTAAGTAATCCAAACAATAAGTACTGCGTACCGAACAATACGTAATTCAGATTCGTTTGCAAATAACTTTGCATATATAATTGCATTAATAATCGAAGATTTGTGGAGCTTAAATTCGCATTTAATTTGCTAGAGATGGTACAAAAGGAGCAATATTATTAGGTAGTAATAGTTTTATTTTGTTTGGAACAAACAGTGGCTATAATATGAATGTAATATAATGTTTAAGCTCCATAATAACAGCAAACAACAAGTCAAACCCGAATAACCTGAACAGACGTTTGAAAACAAGAAGCTTTAGAACGATAACAGTTACTCTAACTGATTGAATGGAATCCTTATACAACTTGCTGGTACTTTTAATTGTTTAATACATTGTAATATATTATTTATCATAATGAAGGGTGCATATCAAAAATTGATCACCGTATTGCTGTGTACAAAATGTACAAAATGAACTTGCAAAAAAGAAATTAAAAAAAAATGGAAATGAAAAATTAAATTAGCTAAACTAAAATATTTTCCCGAACAAAAATAATAAATGATCTTATCACATCTATAATGTGTACACATCAATATAATAACAATTATTATTAAGCGAGTTCCTTGATGGACAGAATAAAATTCAATATAAGCGAAACAAATCTTTATATCAAAAATATTAGCAAAATGGCAGCAAACAATATAAGATTACATGTACACTGTAAAAAATTACAGTAATTTTGCCATGGTAAATCAGGAATATTACATGTAGTAACGTTGTGAATTTACCACAATAAATCATGTAAATTTTGTTTTACATGTTTTTTCTAGAATATTTAACATGGAAAAAGAAATTTCAGTAAAATTTATAGCTTTTTCATGTAAGTTTAAGATGTAACAAAAATTCAAAAGGAAAATACAGGAAAAAACATGTATAATTTTGTATTTACTCTCAAAATTTACTTAAAAGTGTGAAATTGACTTTTTTTTTGGGTATTTAGTGCACTTTAAAAGTAATTTTACTAGTGAACTATTAATTTTGCTGTAAAAATATGAGGATCTTTTATATTTATTTGTTTTTACTTGAATTTTCGGGTAAAACTATAGATATCATGGAAAATACGAAATTCATACGCCGCAATATGATTGGTTATTGGATTATTTATCTGTGCGCGTAGGTAATTCTATTCGTTTGTCGAACTTATTATTGGCTCAATGATATCATGTACGTCACAAACAATCGTAGGTTTCGCGTAAGCGTGTTCATTCTTGATCCCTGGTTGAGCGATTCAGTATGACCTATTAGGTGCTGTAAAAGAATTAGGTAAGTTGCTTGCTCTCTTTATAAAAATACATATGAAAATTACTTCAGTGTTCGGTAAATATAGAGTTCATATAAATATTACATACGAATTTTACAGTACAATCTTTGAAAAACACATCAGCATGTGAAATTTACTAGATGGTAGAAATTTTACCTTATGAAGCAAATTTACCTGTAAAATTGTAGGCAACTTTGTTACCAACGATTTTACATGTAATTTTACTGCAACTTTTTTTACAGTGTACTCACGCTCTATCTAGGAACTGGTTGATGAATTCTACCGCTACGTGCAACGCAGTCGTACATTTCATCGACAAAAATGTACTAGAATAAACATTGAACAACATAAGCAAATAAAAGATATCTTAAAGAGTGAGATTAATTTAAAAAAAGTTAACACTAAATTAAATAAATTAAACTATTAACTCTTTAAGTAAAACTTATACAAACTAAACATTATTGTGGGAATTTCTCGATGAATGATTCAGTAGTTTTAAGAAAATTAGGCAATTTGAAATACACTCGCGAAATGTGGGTGGGCTAATCTACAGCAGTATGTTACCTCTGTAAAATACATTTAGGTAGTGTAGTCGAAGCCCCAAGATAAAAGCAATTCTTCCATTCCTTACTTCTAACACAGGTATTATTGGATATTAATAAACAAACACCTTTATTAAGCTCGGGAGATTTATGCGTCTACGTCTACAAGTGATCTAGAAGTAACTGAATCAGAGCAGGAAGAAGATTATTTTATTGGTAAAGATAACAGAAACTTAGAATTCTGAATTTTTGAACTTCAGCGTTAGTCAAGATGCTTTCTCTTTTAAAATATTTTCAACGTCATACCAAGTCGCCATTAACTCCCTTATTTAAAGAATAATAAATGAAACACCCGGTATATTATCTCATTTTTGGATTGATTGCATTTTCGACTGATGGTAAGCGCCTCTAGTGTGGATGAAAACGCAAGAATGGTAATTTCGAAAGCCACATTAACAATTTATTTATGGCATACATGGTGTCAAAAATTGGATGATCAATTAATCATTTTCAAAGTTGAAACAGTTTTTCTTTCAAATATAACACCCTGTATGATGATTGGATGTAGAATTTAATTCTGATCGATTTCGATTCACTGCGCCTTTCCCATACATATTTCCAACGGTTTTCTTGTTATTCCATATTTTCTATCAGAAAGAAATAAAACTCCAAAGGTGCTGTCTAGTACGCATTGCTTTTGAAAAGAATCAAAACAATATTAATTTTATATGAAAGGAGTTTAAGCTCGCAGATTCGTGAGGTATCTATTTACAGTTTTAGTGAATTTTTAGTACTTAATAATAGTAATGATTTGATTTGATTGTCCAACAGCTTCAGCCAAATTAAGGATAATTACAATTTGTTAGCTTTCTCAAGTGCAGTTTGTAATGGAGAATATAGAAGGATATTTCAATAATGATTCGTTAAATTTGTTTTATACGTATTGTGAATGTGAACGCATTGTTCGAAGAACATATACATTACTTAACGAACGATATCCGGATCTACCAACAATGACTTCCGGAAAATTCGTAAAAACCGAAGCTCGGTTTATGGCAACTTGAAGTGTAAAGGCAACTCGATATTACCCAAAGCCTTTAATAAATAATGAAGATAACGAGGTGAATGTTTTGACTTATTTTCAAACTTATTCACGGAATTCAACTACAGCAGCAGCGCTGGAATTGGGTTAGTATTTCAAAAGCATCAATCTACGGAATATTAAGAAAACATAAAATGCATCCTTTTTCTGAGATAACTGTACATGAATTACGTCTTGGTGATGAGGCAAGAAGAGTTGACTTTTGCGACTTCGTGTTCATAAAAATGATTGAAGATCCGAGATTTCTTCATAAGATTATGTGGAGTGATGAATCTAAATTCAGCAGGCAAGGAATTATAAATCACCGAAGTAAACACTACTGGGCACAATATAATCCACATTATAAAGCACAATAACTACCAGGACTAGTTTAGTTTTAATATTTTTTGTTTATTTATGGACAATAGAATAGCACATCAAGCGTACGATGAAAATTTGATTGGCGCTAGATATCTGGAGATATTCAGAGGGTTTGTTAGAGATTTTCTGAATGCCCTTCCTCCACATGAAAGAGCAAACAGTTAATACCATCTGGATGGCGTTCCAGCACATTCCACTATAGCTGTATATCAGCAATTGACTCTGATGTGTGGGGATCGGTTGGATTGGCCCGCAGGGACGCTGGAACTGGCCCAACCATAGCACCTGAATTGACTCCCTTGAATCTTTACCTCTGGGACCGTATAAAAGAACTAGTATACTCTAGTCCTGTACATACTAGAGGGGAATCGTTGAACCGTGTTTACGATGCATTTACTAATCTCTAGCTAAGTTCAGCCAAACTTCGGAGGTGTGCTAGGCGAGGAGTTTGTGTTTGAACCAAAATGGCGATCATATAGAACAATTATTGTAATGATTTCGTTTACATTAATTTATTATTTCACACATTGTTACATTTGAACTTTTTCAATTTTGAAAATGACGTAATTGGTCATCAAATTTAAAACAGCCTGTATGCGATAAGCCAATTGTCCATGTGAAATTCGGAAGCACAAATTAAGACTTCCGTATACCAGAGAAGCGCTTACCATTAGTCGAAAATGGGTAAAAGGTGCAGTATTTAAGATAAAGGCCGCATATTTCAACATTTTTAAAATTATCGAGATATCTCAAAAAGCAATGAAAATGAGTATAGGGAAACTAGACGGAACACATCATGAAATTTTTCCCAGGAATCCAAAAATGAGATAATATACCGGCTGTTCCATTTAAAATAAGGGAGTTAATGGCGAATCCCGGTATAGCCGGAAGTGGTACGACCTTGAAAATATTATAAAATAATAGAGCATCTTGACTAATCCTGAAGTTCAAAAAATCGGAACTCTAAGTTTCTTCTAACCATGGAAACTTCGAACAAATGGCTACCGTGAGAAACCCTGTACAAATATATATATTTCTCATACAAAACAAAAATACGCACGTGAGAGACACGCTTTAAAAATAAGTCCTTTCTGTCATATTGCACAATTGACATTTGTTCATTGGCGTTCCTGTCATTGTTATTGTAATCATATGGGTTGGTTTGACATTTGAAGGGATGCCAAATCATATTTCATGGGAGCGGCGCACCTCAGTCCAGCATTTATGCTCTCACTGCAGACATTTTTTAGGAACTACTTTTTGAGAACATTTCGTATAATAATAATAAAAAAAACACATATGACTGTATTCATTTTAAAGTCCAAATTGAGGAGATAATAAAGATACGCTAGAACCTTAATGTAAACACGTCTTCAGTCTCATTCCTCCGTCTCTTAGTCAACACCTTATTTTAGTATGCATTTATTATTATTAATAAACAGTATTATAATTTTTTTTTGTTTAATGTATTTCTTGTATTTTAATCAGTTAGTTTTATGAATATCACATTGGCTCTGAAGATGGTAATATACCGAAACTTGTAAACCGAAAATAAAAGATTTGAGAATTGAGAAATAAACCACTGGGTTATTTTTTACCTTACATGTGCTGTATTTGTAAGCCTGGTAGCTACCCATCACTTGCGAAAAAAATTAGGGGTGCAATTTAAAAAAAAAATAAACTCGGAGAGGGGTACAAGACTATTTATACGGGGTGTGTTATAATGGCAAAATTTGATATACAATGTCGTCTCATTTCCACTGAATTTTACTGCAACCTTTTATCTCTATTAGTTTCCGAGTAAATGCGTGGAAAAATAGATGTATATAATATTGAATCTCAAAAAGCTCTAAGTTTGTAATATTTATAGTTTTCGAATAACAACTGTACAAATAAAAAAAAAGGGATCGTTTTCGTTAATGTACACTGAGAATAATGTTTAGTAATAGGTATTAAATATTTAATAACCTCAAGTAAAAAGTTCGCCTAAATAGGGGACAGATATACATATTGCTTATTATAAGAGCTTCCATGTTTCTGGAGTCTACTATCTATGAGAAGTGAACTTGTTTACTTGAAAAGCGGTTAATTAGTTACAGGTTAACTTTTCTATATAATGGAAATGAAGTCACTGTTCTAAAACAATTGAACTATATTCTTATAACAACTAACTTGGCTACTTGTGATAACTACTTAATGTTACTGTAATAAAAGGTTAATGTATAGCAAGTAGCTAGTTTGCTTGTAGTAAATGAACTGTGTTGTTATTGTAAAAGAAAATTATTATTAAAACAAGTAACCTCACGAATAGGATCTATTGAAATGATTAATTGCTCCAACTAACTTCCTTACTTATGGTAGATATATGCGTTTATCTGCGGCAATTAAACCATGTATTCGATGTGGGTATAAAGGGTGGAGACAATGAAATGCACGGCGGTCTGTTTTATATTTTATTTCTTGAATAGAGGAACAATAACAATGCAATGTTAATTAAACAAAAGCATTATAACAAAATTAAAATTTCAAATATGTACCTAACATATATTAAAACACAGCAATATATTTTTTATAATCCACATTGCAAATTACAAGATGAGGTGGGAACATGACTAGCGTAACGGGCGTATCACATGCAACAATTAACTGGCACATCTCGGGCTTTTCGGCGTTCTATAAGCATAAAAAGAATTTACTGATTACATTTTCTCAGAAACGATTGCCGAATAATGTAACGGCTGATACGAACGTTGACGATTTTGACCATATAACCAATAAAAATTAAGTTATTTGCGACAATGTTGTGTAGGAAGCAAGAACACATTCAATGCATAATACAAGTTAATGCAGATTAATCGACTGAAACTTGTTATGATATATACACATATTATTTAGTTACCTTGAAAGACTGACCAGTAGTCTGCAAGACCCCAATATTCGAATATCCTATCTACCATATTGATTTCAAACAACAAAATCACAAGCACAACCAGATCACAACTGATTACCACCTGACTACAACGACACTGGCACTGGTGTGAAACGCGCGAAAGAGGTAATGATGTTATTGGCTAAAAGATAGCGCCCCTACGAAATTCTACGATTGGGATGCGATGCTATACGACATTCTAGCGAACAGTTCACTAAGGATAGATATACATTTATTTAAATTAGCTGTACTATTTCCCTAAATAGAAAATAGTATAGTATTTACTTGCCACAAGGTATCCATATCATTATCCCAATAATATTCTTCTTTCTTATAAAACAATTTATTGAATCCAATTAATCACAATATTTAAAACAGAAAACTCTTGGCAAAAAGCATCATTTTATTCCAGCAATTAATTAGGAATAACAACGACAAATCAATATTCACTTCCTGTAAATAAACTAATCTTAGCAAAACAGTTTATTTGGAACATTTTTCTCAGTGTATGTGATATATTTTCTTGAGTTCCCAGTATGCTGTAGCAGTTATGGACGGTGATGTTTTTTCACTAAATATAATAGTTACAAGTTACGCAAACACCCAACTCGATACGTGCAATGTAACAGTAAACTAAAATTAATACAATTTAAATAAACATTTATTTTACTGTATTCCGGAAAGTATATTCATTCAACATTTATAAAGTATATTATAGCATGTTTTAATGTTTCTGTCTTATTTGGATCACATATATGAGCATATTCCTATTGAAAGTCAAAGATGATCACCACAATATTTTCGAATATATCAAGTTCAAGGACTAAATTATCGACAATATTATCAGCGAATGTAAACCGAATGCATCTCAAACATCAAAATATCTCTGGACTACACTTGGATTAAATTTTCATAGGTATATATATAAAATATATTTTATCACACTTATTTCTTGGCCACGTATAGTTTAAAATACTCTGGCAATAGTTCTATTAGTATTTTACTCGTTACAAACTTTGTCATTATACGTCGTCATGTCTGCAGCTGCTTTCATATCAAGCTCAGTTTATTTAATTATGATTTTTACTCTCTAGTTTCTGTAACATAACAGCTGCGTTGGAAATGTAGGTGACAGCCAAGAGAGCCCAGGTTATGTTGACGGGCTCTGTGATAATATAAATTTAATAACTTAATTACCAAGTTAGTAATATTATATTCGGCCCACTACACACATCAACTTTCGCTCTTACTTTGAACTTGCCTATTAGAGTGCTTTTACGGAGAAATAATTTATAACCGCGTACAACACTTTATATTTAAGAAACTTTAGAAGGTTTAGAGGTCTACCTAATGCTTTGGTGATGTTTTTATCATTCAGGATAATATGACTTAGTTTTCAGTGAAACGCCCTTGTATATTCCTTACATATCTTTCGATTTGGTGTCTCAAAGTACATAATGTGTGGGTTTCTTTGTTTCTTTAATTATTATGATGATAGTAAATATTTATTTCTCAATAAATTTTAACAAAATTTCATATATTAAAAAAATACGCAATGTAGGTACATACTTACACATGTTGCACTTTTGTATATAAAATAGGCTCACTTAATTTTTCTTTCTCATAAACAACTTCACAACCTTCCCATTTTCGCATATTTAATGACTAGTTTATGTACTAGTACAAAAAGCGAAAATAAAATGGTGTACATTATATGATGGTTAACTTTCGAATTGGCATGGCTCAAATATCACTTAACGTCTACATGCTTGTATAAGAGTTTCATATTGTAATTATTTGACGCCTGCAACAGTTGCCAGCATTGTTCTGCTTACTCGAATACTAATTAATCCTTTACAGTAAGGGTCCTGCCACCGTTGGAAAAATTGTCGGGTAAAAACTAAACGTGTAAAAACAAGTCGCTGCTTTTAAAGGTATTCTTTAAGTGTTGTGCAACTACGAACTAATTGAAGTAGCAAGGGTGCACATTGCAATATGTAGTTTTACTCGCATGCCCTTGCTCAATTGCAGAATATGTAATTAAGAATTTTGTATTTTCTGACTAACAATTATCCACCAATTAATTGTGTCAGAATGTCAGGATAAAATGTTATGATCCCTGTGAAAATTAAGCGTAATAATTCTTACACTGCCTGTTATTAAAAATGCGCTACATAGAAATTGTTTGAGTAATTTCCAAAAAACCTCATATTTCTAAAAGTCAGTTTAAATAACGTTAATTGTTTTACGTCGACGTCGCTTTGATTAATTTTTCTGATATTTGTAAGAATCACCTATTATTTCAGAAACAGTTGTTGTGATCCAATCTTTGCATATGTATGCAGGTTTATAACAATGTGTGCCAGTGGTGACTCGCAAATGACAACGTGCTCCTTACAATCAATTAACCGGCTTTGAACGTGAGCTGGTTATTGCTCTACATCAGGGGGGTTATTCTTGAATGTGTGCGACACTTTGAACCGTTGTTACGTATTTGTCTTTCTCAGGGCGTTGTAACAAGTTTCAAGCATGAGACTCAAAAGATCATTATTGTTATTAACAAATAAATTAAACAAAAATAAAATTGGAAAAGAAAAGAATGACCTTGCAATATACCAGGGGAGAGAGGAATAAATAAAACAAGTCCTTTATTTGATTTTATTTCCCTCCATGCGACCGACGGTGAAAACCGCTATGTCGTAGCAGACGGGTAAACGTCAGTGCTGGTTGATTTGTTTGTTTCGCCTAGTTCTTCGATTATAATCCAGAATAACCAATAACCAATAGGGAAATAAAGGAAGTGGTACTTGCTATTGATTAATTTAATTTAGTGAAATAATTTTGAGGTTACTTTTAAAACACACTTAAAAAAATTGGCGATGTTTAAATAAAATTGAAAACTTGAGATTTTAAAATATAAATATATTGATAAATTCAAAACAAGTTAAATTTTAAAAAGAATAATGAACAGTTTCGAATATAAAAAACAAAAACAAAGAAATTCTAGATTAAATTATCTTAAAATAAAAGACTAATTCTTAGTAAAACATTGAATGTAAATGTGAATTGAAATTTAAAACGATTGCGGAGAGTGACGTTTCCCTTATCTCGATCGAACATGCAATGTACGAACTATAATTACTTTACCCAAAATTATAAATTATAAATTTAATTGGATGTTATTAATAATCACAAAAAAAAGAATGAAAACAAATTGCCAATGAAAGGCTTAAATTGACAGTAAACGCTAAATTATAGTTCGTTATAAATAAAAAAAATTATATAAATTTACGCCGGCAGTGCGGCTGAGAAGGAAGGGTCCATCAAAGTCAAGCAGCAATATGTGGTACCGATTGTTGGTGGGTCACAATTTAGACAACACTTCTCAGTGGCTCGGTGTGTTCCGGTACTCTAAGCCAAGGGCCTTCAAAGGCCTATAGTGCTGAGTTATTATTATTATATAAATTTACATCGGTCTTAGGCTGAGATGATATACGTTTATCGGCGAGGGAAGAAAGGGGGCAAACGGCCAATGCAGCTTCGGTGACGACAACTGATTACCCAACAACAGCAATCCGTACAGTACGTATTTTGACGATAAAAAAAAAACGCCAGAAGTATCAAATATCGTAAAGAAGAATCTACTTCCCTAGATGATCGCACCCTAGATGGTGCTATGCCAGCAGGCAAGTGGTGTGGAAAAAGCGTTGTTGACAAAATAAATAAATAGTTTCGGCCGGACAGCGCACAACTCCGCCTAGATGCACTCTGCGGCCAATGGGATGCTAGCACGTGCACGTGCACGATGCAATATCTGATGATTCAAACAAATGTAATATTGTATCTGTTAGGCTTCCGGGCTGGAACCGAGTCCTGGATTTTCCCCTCGCTGACGTTTCGTCCACTCTACGTGTTAGTATGTAACATTGGCATAATCATTATTATTAAATTTTCCTAGTAAGCTACATTGAAGATCTCTGGACACCTTTCATCAAATTCTGTAAGTATCCGGGAAACTGCACTGAGAGAAACAGATTGTACTCTTTAATATAGATATATTATGCTGTAATATGTTTTATAGCTCCTATAGGGACAATCGTATTTTATATTACCTCTGAGAATACTTGTATAATAAATTTCTGTTAATAGTGTTTATTAACTCGTGTAGTAGAGAAAGTATATATACTTGTATTATTAATTTTAGCATTCAAGCTGTTAATTGTTGATATAAGTATCCAATAGCACTAAGAATTTTTGATAATAATGCTTAAAATTTTTATCGTAGTTTCTGTAATGTAACATTCTAATGTGTGCAATACATGATACCCAAACTTACTATATAATCTTATAATGCTTATAGTGCTATTTTGTATTAATGTAATAGTATTTAAAATATTAGATAATAAGCAATAATATAATAAGTATATCATATGCTGATGCTATGCATCGATACTTACATATAATAGAAAATATAGTATTATACCGGGTTTTCTGCAATTCTCGCATGCCAAAGAATATTCCACAATGAAAATTGTGTTGTTAAATTTATTTTTTATTTCTATTGAGAGCCATTTGACAAAAGATATTTCTCTATTAAAAGAAATTCTTACATTATCCTCGGCAATTACGATCATGTATATAAGGCTTGAAAGTCACAAGTACTTTGCTGGAAATAGTTTTATCTACCACAGCTAGCACGTCTTTCAATGAAATACACTTTAAATTAACATTTGTATCAAGTATTTAAATCTATATAAATTTTATCAAATAGGGAGTGGATATTAAGTTGTCGAAAGAAGGAAGAAGAAACTGAGGATAAATCCATAATATAACATTAAACAAAAAAGTATAAGCGCCCAAAGCATTTATTCTTTAAACGAAGTTAATAAAATAAAAATATAAATATAGTTTCTTAAATTATGTAAACATAAATTGAAACATAATTTCATTTTGAATATGTAAAAACTCTACAGGAAGTTAATGTTACGCAAATTTTAAAATTACAAAAGGATATACACTTACAACATAAATACTCCAAAATCATTCCAAAACTGTAATTTTTTAATTGTTTTCAAATCCTTGCGTTAAATTTATCCCAAATAACATTCCTGTAGCTTCTTCAACCAAAATATGACTCTTACTTAACATCTTGCATGTTACAATCAACCAAAATATAAATTATATACATTTTTCCGTATTGAAGGGATAAAAGTATGGATGATTCTGGAATATCCCTGCTTATTTTAACACTGCATAATAGATAAGTAATAAACTGGAATTGAAAAGGAAAACTAGACGTAAGGTTTAGAGAAGATAAACTATGTAATTTATAATAGGCGTTTTCGTAAACTGCAATCTAATCGATCGGATCGTGATGGAACATCCTTCAGATTACTCTACAGCTGCCGTGAATTCATTGAATCAAACGCACACACTTTTGATCTAGCACCGTTTGCGAACGTTAAGATCACGATTAGATCGATCTAATTGTACTTTTTTGGAAACCCTTAATGTTACACTAATAACACAATTTGCAAAATTCTAACGTGTATTACCTCATTAATATAAAACAAAACCGTCACAAGTACGCAAGTATTGGATTAATTGTCTATGAAAACATAAGCCTGATCCTGAGATCTAGACTCCTGCTATAAATGGAACGTTTGTTGTGTTTTTATTTGTACAATTTGTGTATTTTATTTGTATTTTACTGTACGTCTACTGACGCATCCTATACTCTGTAGAGTCTACAGGAATAAAGGTATATTATTATTTATTATCTATTAGGTACTTACCAAATATGTTGACTAACTGTGGCAAACTCCAATCGATTAACATTTTACTCCACGTTTGTATCCGTTATTTTTATAATCGAAATCACACAAGATACACAACAATCAGACACAAACAGGAATCAGCAACAACGTATTAATAAACATGTGCCGGTAATTTTAGACGGCAAAATAACGCAGTCTTATTGATCGGTTTCATCGGTAAACTTCGACGATGAATAAAGCAAGGGTGGGCAACGCGTTATTAAAAAATTATTGTAGAAAGTGTTACGCGTCTAATACTAGATAATATTGCAGACAATAACACTACTATTATTATAATATAATCCCCGCTATTATGTAGGATTTCTGCAGTAGAGTATGTTAACATTTATTTCATTGAATTTCCATAGATTGTAAAATCCAGATTGTATCTCGTATTATATATATTTTAAAATCTGATTATTTTACATACTATTAGTAAATAGCACATTATCTTTTTGACAATAATAGTTTTAGTAATTAATATAAAGAATTTAAAATCTAATTTCCACAATCTCACTTTTCTCAATGTGGGCATTATTCTGATCCTGGGTTATGTTGTTGGGATACCACCTTGTTTTTGCTTAAAATCAGCATGAATCGCTGGAAGTGGTATATAGGGTAGGATGCAGAGAAACTTTTTTACCGAATATTTTACAATCGACGGAAACGTAAATTTCCGCTACAAATGGCCCCAGTGCTCTGCAGTACAGACAATACAGGTTCGCTAAAATGAAGCGCGTTTCCTAGTTTTTGAACAGATGGTTGGAAAATACTACACATATTACCTGATAATCTGAATTACTGAATGCACTCCTGTTTCAAAAGCCTACTAGGGCAGCGGTTTGGTTTAGTATGTCAATATGCTGCCAGGTCTAGCCAGAGAGATTGTTTTTTTACAGCCAATCAACCGTGATAATTGAATGGAAAATGTAACGAACATTCAAAATCCATGCGTGTACCTTTATTGAATGTGTAGAGAACTATGTTGTGTTTACCTTTGGATGAAAGAGTTATTTAAAGTTTCCGTTAAATATTTCCAAGTGAATAGGAACATAAAACTAAAAACTTGTATGTAATCAAGCAAATTTTACGCTATCTATGTCCAGAAATGCAGGAATTTTCTAGGTATGAATTCACTTTGTTTCTCTTCTATTTTTTATTAAAAAAAATAAGAAGTTCAAAACAATATAAATGAAAAAAGTAAAACTTTGACAAAAAATATAGATGTGAATATTTAGTACAGTTGTAACTGAATATTCTAAGAATACATAGGTGGTCCTACTTAAGAATTAAAAAAACCAAATCATTATTTGAAAAAAAAAAAAATTAACTGACTAAAAGGAATTCAAAGTTATGAAAATTAACTTTACAAAACGAAACGAAAAATTGGTACTACCCCTTTAAGCTCTCATAATTGTTTGCATTTCGAAGTGGATTTAGGTTCTGGAGAAAACGACATAAACTGGTTAAAATTAACATTTTACAAACAGAATTTACATTCATGGATCGCGCGTGCATGAAAAACTGAACCTCTCCATATCTTCTATGAATCTCTGCCGTATTCCATCACAACCACCTGAAGCTGAAGGTTCTAAGCTCACTGTGGTTTCATTGGTGAACAAGATTCTTTTCATTAGCAGTGTGCAAACCTTAAATGTTAAAGGTGCAGCAGTTGATCTCTTACTAACTGAGTCATTTTTAGTTTCCTTCCCGCAGTTATTGCAAGAACTTAGCTTTTCCTGACAGCTTCGAGAAAACTTTTTTAGCACTTTGTATTCCGACCAGAAGTAATCTAAGTGACAAACAAAAAGATAAACGTACTTCTGATTTCATGTTTAT
>RXPK01004240.1:0-74359 GCA_004143645.1 Protaetia brevitarsis
TTGTACATCACATCAGGACTAATATATTGCACCAGAAGCAATGATACTTGTATTATATTGTCTTGCAAAACCTCCGTTTCTTTTTGTGAATCGGAGGGGCCTAAACAGCACGATTTAATCATACGTATTAATTGCGTAGTATTATTTGCGATATTATCAACAGCTAATGAATGTATAGAAACAGATTTTCGTTTTCCAGTTCCAATTATTCCGCCATTATAAACTGAGGAGTGTTTAGTTAGTGGGATTGTTTTGCTCTGTAAAATATATCATCCATATATTCTTCAATATAATTAACCATTAAAATACTTACAAGCTTTTTATTTTGTTTCAAAAGCAACTTATCAATTTGTTCATAAGGGGCGTGTGTCTTGACTTTTGCACCAAATAGGACATTCCAACTTGAAAAAAGTGACCGTTCAACCAATTCCCTAAGAGCTAATATTCTTGCAATATTAGAGTGGGTGCACAAACGTTTTAAAATTTCTACGGTGCAGTTATATCCCTTTAAGCGAACCATTTCATCTAAAATGGAATATTAAAATGGGATTTTAAGTATTTGTGATAAAATGTAAATATACCTCTCTCTTGGCAACAGATAAAGAAGTAATGCACAATACCAATTGTAAAATTTATAACAACCTGTAGGGGTGGACTATACGATCGCCCATTATTACATGTTGGAATATTAAGAATATCTAATATTTCTGCAAAAGTATGTAGAGTGTGATTGTCCAATATGTTTTTACTAAATATTGAAGTAAATGTTATTAAATTTTGCTGCAACGCTCTTGTTACAATTTGGGAACGTAAAAGTTGTACTTTATTTGACTTTTCCCATCTACAAAAAAGAAACATCTTCAAGATACTCGTTCAATTCAAAAATCATCATCAAACGAACTTCAATAATACCAGAAGATTGTACCACATTTGCGAAAAATTGTCTTCCTCGTTATCTGCCGAAATTGCTAGTTCCTGAGTGAATTCATTGAAAACTTGCTCTAAAACAGCGGCAAAATATCCACCTTTGTTATGATATGGTTGGAACATTTTATCAATTAATTCGTCCGACAATATTCTCACTAACAAAGCTAAATGATGATCAGTTCGTGCGTTTTGGAAAAGGTATTTTGCGGATTTAATTAACATTGCCGGATTGTTATGTCCTGTAAAAATGTTAAAAAAAAAAACTAGTCTTATTATAAAATTAGTGGGTGTGTTAGGGTACTAAATTTATTAAATTCTTACCAATGAATATTATAATTCTTGCAGCAGTTTGCGATTTAACTATCTTTGGGCTCAATAACATCAAATGAATGTCATCTATTTCACTAATTAGTGAATTTAAAATACCTTGATGAGAAGTTAAGTTATTTCTTATAGAATAATCGATTTCTTGTAGAATAAATTCTGAAAAAGATATACATATCGATACTGTAATATTCACAACCAGGACTCTCTTTATCCTGAATACGACCGAAATTATGTGGAAAGTTGTTATAAAAAACAAAAATAGAAATTTTAATTTAGGCGTTAGAAAACATCAACCATTTTTGTTTAATTTCAAACATTTATAAATACCTAATACATCTCTGGAATTATTTTTTATTGTTTGATTCTGAAGTTCATCAGTCGAGCAGACATCTTCTAAAAAGATGCAATCTAATAGCAAAGTTATAATTTGTGATGCACCTTTTTCACATTTAAGAATCAAATTAACCAGTAAATCCTAACAATATAAAGAGATAATTAAATTAATAGAAATATGTTGATATGTGTAAAAAAAATACCTCCAACGCTTCAGGTGATCCAAAATATTTACACCAGTCATCCGTAAAATTATACAAAAGTAAAACCACTTCTACAGGTACTAAAACCAAACGTTAAGGTGATATAATTTGTATGATCTTTAATGTAACATATTAACGTACTTGTATGGTATATGTTACTACAAATTGTGGATAACAAAGTAGATGACAAATTTGATAAATGAAGCAAAAAAGGAATTGTTGCTCTCTTTTGCAATTTTAATGCATCATTATCTTGAACAGCATCAATAGTTAAACTTGACTAAAATAAAAACAAAATTAAATCAAATACTGAAAATATACTGACGATTAGAAATCTATGCATTTAATAATTACTAATATATTTGAAAGTGTAATTTCTTTAAAAAAATAAAATAAAAACAAATAAACAAAGAAAAATACATACAGGTTCTCTTTACTTAATGACCAAGATCCATTGCCTATCATTTCTGATTAACTAAATATATTTAGGACACTAAATACGTAATTTGTACATAACAATGTAATTTTGAAAATTAGCTATATGTCTTCTTTGGAACTAAACAGATGACAAGCAAGACTCATTAAATAAGGAGCATTTGTATTTAAAAAAAATGAATTTTACATAAAACTTTAGCATAACTTACGTTAAATAAATGTAAAAGTGCAGTCCTAATATCATGACAATGACTACTAGCTAGATGACCCAAAATCCCAACAACTGATTTCAATTTTGGTGAATTACAACCTTGTTCATATGACTTATTTTGACAAAAATCCTTTAAACCACAAGATAATACTCTAGTAATTACTGTATTAGGAAAGCAGCTCCCAACATGGGCTACAACCCAATCAAAATAAGGAGAATGCTTGACAGAAGTGTCTAGCAAGGCATTAATGCAAGCTTCTGTGTCGGAATGCATTAAACATGATAAACATTGTGTTGTAATATCGATTAATGTTCTAGTAGCCGACAATTCATCCATAATTGTAAAGTTTCATTTAAACCTATTTAAATAAGAATTGAAAACATAGTAAATATTGCTATGCCAATATTTACCATTCGATATATGGGCTCTTCCTGCAAACTTTGTGGATATTTCTCCTAATAACTCAAGAGACCAAGTGCTAATTATAGGAGCCCAGGCTTCAGCATTACCTGTAACGAAAGTGCAAAGAACAAGGTGAATTTCTGTAATGATTGCTTCGTCATATTCAGAAACTGGTGGTATGTTTCCGGTTGATGCTTCAGTCTGAAACAATACATAACCCGTAATTCCAACTATAATAATCATTATTTACAATACCTCAATAGCGCACACATAATTCTCAGCTGCTCTATCAAACACAGAACAGAAGTATGATAAAACTGCATCTCTACCAGCTGGTAAGGATTTCAATATAGATAAAGCGGTTCTTGTTAAGTCTAAGGGATTGCATTTTGTTTGTTTAGTGACACCATCAATAAAGGTTCTTAAATCGTTTAACGAATTTTGTTGGGCAGGATTTCTGAATATTGTTTGCTGAGAAACCATTTTGTGATTAGTAGATTAAATTCAGTTAAGATCGTTAAAACGAAATATAAACATTTGTAATAGGTTATATTTCACCTCTAGACATGTTGATTTTTTTGAGGTTGGCAGGTCTTGAACACGAAGGGAAGACAGAAGATGGTTTAGGGACTTAAAATTTCATGGCAGCACTGCAGGGTGTTTCGTTATTGTAATTTGAACGGAATACCACTGAATTTCTCTATTTTCATAGTTCTATCGTTCTTTAATAAAATACCATGCTTAGTAATTGGGGTTTGGCTAAGAGGAAAGTAGAATCGAGAATCGTCTTTTGTATCCACTAAAGGCGAGCTACTGAACCATCCATAACTAAAATGACAAAACTTAAAATAAAGCATCTAAATATTTCAAAATGCAACATTTGATTTTCTGTTGCCGGCCAAGAATATTTATTTTTTGGTCCTTTATCCCTATGTATGCGGATTTGCTGTAGTAACTCATTGTCAGCATTGTTTAAATTTAGGGAATCATATTTCGAATAAAATTTGCCAGTAATTGCCGATCCTACAAAATTTTAGGTAAAATATAGTAGCTTTTTTCGAGGTATTTTTACTCTGATAGTTTCTAGCATAGTGATCATGTACTCTGAAATATTTTTCTTCAATTTTACAATGTTCTCTCAAGATTAGTTCATCACGGAGTCTCATTTTGATAACAAAATACTAAAAATTTAGTGAATAACATGGGTGTCACAATGACATTTTGGCTTTTTAAAGGTAACTTTTCCAATTTCTGATGATTAAGTTGTTGGTATTGCAGATAATTTTGATTAATGGCCGCGTTCAGAGTACGTAATCACTACGTAGCTGCTCCCAAACGGTTCGGGAACTGTTGACAATTCGTTTCAAAAACGCAACGCTACATTTGCGCTACATCAATGCCATACAATGGAGCAGTTGCCATTTTGTGTAGCGGAAACCGCTGCTGATATGTATCAAATGTTGACAGGCATGCCTAAATTTGCTAAAATGTTAAGAGGGGGGGCTTCCACGAGTCATTGTGAAAAAAAACCGAGGGGGCACTACAATCATTTATAATTAATTATCAGTCGTTCTTATGCAATATTATTCCAAAAGATGTCGCCTTAAATTGTACAATAGCAGTCTATAGTATACTACGACGAATTACACAATAGAAACACAGGTTGCTGAAAGGAAACATGTTTTATATAATTTAATATTTATTTTTTGATTCCATATACGCGCATATACGATACAAAACAGTGTTTAGACCACCAAGTCAAGTAAATAAAGAATCTGGCAACAGTGGGAACAACCTTTGCTTATACCACACTTATACACTCATTACAAAGACTCAACAACAAAGGAACGGCGGTTACAGATCCTTATTGATCTCCAAAAATAATTTAACACTCTGTCGTTATTATTGATAATTAAAATATGTAATTCATGAATTACGAGTCCTTACAATACTACTCAGGTTTCAAATTGTTCAAACTTACAAAAGGTAACTTTTTTCGGCACTTATATCCCGGTTTAAGCCCAAAGCTCTTTGTTGCCGTAGAACAACATTCTATAATCGTTCGTATAGATTTAAATATATTCCAGCAATTTCCGTTGTTTGTAAATTTAACCGAGGGCGCCATTCATGTCTTTTTAAATGGCCCTTTTAAATTCTTGTTGGAATACATGAATCTAACAGCAAGGAATATTTCAGCAAGAACGGATAAATATGGTGTCGATCTTGGTGTATATTATCTCTGGTGTCTACCGTCAACACCTTTGATCTCAGGAAACCCCTTTCATCAGTGGGACAATGACACATTGGCGTAATTAGTTAAGCTCTCCATCTCTTGCCGGCGCGCAACTTTCACGAGCGATTTGTCGGGTTGTACTCGTGTTATTGTCGGCTCTCGGGAAATCCCTAACCAACACTGCTTACCCCCCACTCATGACGCTAATAAACACGAGTGTGTCTAGCTGCTGTAACAATTTATTCACTTGTCTCTTGCCCAGCACTGCTACCATACATGAATTCAACTAATACATGAGATTATATTATCTGGATTTATTGGGACAAAAGTTAACAAGTTTGTGTATTTAGGTTATAAGTCAGTTTTACTTTATTTAACATAATTCACAAGCTATCTTGATCATTTTCCCACGCTAAAATCTTATTCATCGTGACTATTCCCTTCATACTCCAAGGTTCCAAAGGATCGGGTGGAGAATCCGGTTCGGAATATACCTTGTTATTTGCCGATTCACAACCCCTTGGCATAACATCAACAAAGGGGCTAACTCTGAAAATATTTTCAGAATTTGATTTTAAAAATCTTAATCAATAACACACTGTGCATTTTATAATTACTTTGCTGAAGGGAAAAAATGAGGTTATTTATTGTTACCGTAGCTCATCCACTGAAATAACACATTAGTGCCCAATATATTATACATACAGTACTTTACTGGCCTCTAAAATATACTGTGATGAGTAATAAGTACTGTTAGTGGAAACATATTTTGACGTCACATCTCAGCGGCGTACGGCTGAATATAAACTGAACGCGTATATAAGATCGGTCGTTAGTGTCATTTGGTCAATCAATGGGATTATAACAATCAATACACTACGTTGGTATCGTTAGCTTATATTTCGTTGTTAGTAACAATTGGTACAATACGTCCAGACGAAAATGCACGAACAAACACAGTTTGACAATGAGGATATCTTCTTACAACACATAATACACCTTCATTCTTACAACATAAATGATAAATTAAATGAAGCCCTCGCCCAATTTAATTTATTGAAATTAAATGATGTCGGATTTTCCTGTGCCGCCTATGGTTGAAGTGGAATTGTGTTTACAAGACTTACCTGCACAGTTGTTTTCACAGGTGTTTTAATAAATCAAACCATTATTTACATAGCTGCAACGCCTAATGCAAAATACCCTACAGTTCAGTGCTGCTTCCTGGATAAATGTAAAAAAGTTAAAATATATTCCCACTAACACTAGTAATAAGTATGTAAGTTGTTAACGTCTACATGAAGCTAACTGGTAGCAACAATTAACAAATATTATTTAACGATATAAACAATCACGGTAAATAAAATATGGCGTGTATTTTCCTAAATATGGATTTTGCATTGTTAAATTGAGCGGTGAGTGTGTGGCGTACTTGGAATATAATGTAGTCAAATACCTATTTGCTTTAGCGGTTTTTGGCCTCTTTTTGCGTTTGTGTTTTCTACTGGATCCATGTGTGGGATTATTTTCGCTTCTAGCTGTGGGTTCAGAGAGTGCAACTAATCTACAAATTTGCGTAGCATTAGAACCGAACAAATAAATTTACACATTTATATTTTACAAGGTATCGTTGCCGAGTGCGACATCAATATTGTAAGGTCTTAAACTTTGAACTTTTTCATCCGTACTGGTTACCCTTAGACACTCCCTGACGTGTCGTATACGTTCTTCGACGTAATCCAAACTCTCTCTTTTGTCTTCTTTACTAGCTACGGTGTTGGTAATTGTATCGGAAGAACTTGATTCGGATTCGTTGAATAATTGACGTTTTTCGGAAAATTTAGATTTTGCAGAAGCCGGTTTTGAATTTGCGGACTTAGCTCTTCGCATTCTGGAGACTCTGCCTAATAGAGGACCTTCTGAAATAAAAGATATCAACACTACCTTTAATAATTACTTTTAATTAAATAAATATTTTACCACCGAACCCATCGCTATCACTTGGATCTAAAGTGGAATATTTCTTCTTGATTGTCTGTTCGACTTTTTTTACAAAAGCTCCAGTTCCCGCGAAAATTCCAGCCACGTTCTTCACACTGAAATATTTGGTTTTAACGTAATTTCCTGGGCATTAGTAATGTTAGCTGCTTTAACGGCCAAATCTTGCAATTTTTCTGTCTCGCATTTATCTTTAGAACACAAAACTAACTCTCGCAAGGGATCTATATCCTCAGTTTCGGATGATACCGGTTTGGGTTGATTATTTTGCTTTAAAAAGTCGGCAATATTAGGTTTTGCGTCTTGTAACAAATTTGTATTGTCGGGTATCTGGGTGAATGTTCCAAAAATGGTTGAGACTGCTGGTTTAGGAGTGGTTATGTTCGATAAAGTATTGATTTGTTTGTTTATAACTGTGTTAACAGAATCCTAAAATGTAATTACGGTTATAATTTTTTGTGGAGTTAAACTTTCATATTTACTTTATTTTGTACTTCAAGGGTACCCGACGCTTTGTTAATATCTATATCATGCGTGAAAGCCATTACATCTAAGGCAGCTGTCAAAGCACCTCCAAAAGCACCTGTCATGTTATGATCTTGCGGATTTAATGTTGAGCTAAAATATAATGTTTTAGTAATTTTTAATTTTTATTCCTTAAACTACTAACCCTTTCTTCTTGATGGGTGTATTTATCGATTCCCTTCCCCACATTAAGCATCTCATTTCCTCGCCTGTTAATCCCCGTTTTTTCAAAGCGTTGATTGTCACTTTACCAACTCTCTGCATATCGTCAAAAATTCGATATGGAATTTATTAAATATTTACAACTAAAATACAAACCTTCCAATTAGCCACAGCACCTTTCCGTTGCTTGGCTCGCGTTTTACTTTTAGATTTAATAACCATTACACCCCTTTGTTCGGTACTAGGATCTTCACTTGGTCCCAAAGAAATACTATATTCCTGAAGTAAAGATGGGCATCCGATTGCGGTACAGCACGTTCTAATGTTATTACTATTTTGGCCCACTAGAAGAATAGTTTGTAAAATTATGCAAAGATAATAAATATTCGTACCTGTTTCATCCACTCTTTCTCAATTTGCTCAATGACATGAGCGTAGGTGTTGCCCATCATGGCGATCAACATGTTTAATAACAATATAGGTACGAACACCATAAATAAACCAAACACAGCTTTACTTAAACCAGGATAAGTAGTCATCGATAGTTCAGAATACTGTAAGTTCGCGAGATATCGTTATTTTCCAAAAAGAAATACTACAATGAAGTTCCGTACGTCATAGTTACCAAAGTTTTGAATAAAGCCATCATGTGAGCGTATTTGGTATAAAGAATTCTTAGCATTAGGAAAGCCTTTGGAGAGGAAGAAAAATGATTGAGAGAATCCGAAGAGGACGATAGAATATATTATTGAAAAGTCAACTATTCACCGATCATGCGTAGATCATTGTGACAAAAGGTCCAGTTAAACGTACTGCCCTAAAATGGAATATTTAGTAATATTTCAGCTGAGAATTGCGAGCCTTACCCTGCGAAAAACATTAGCAAAAACCATGAGCCCGGCACGGCAAAGCACAGAATTGCTTCTTCCGTATCTCTATCTCCGTAGACTCGACAAAATATACATCAAGAATTAACAAGTTAGAAACCAGGAAAATAGCTTTAGGTGGCGAATTATACTACAAGAAAAGTACACTTAAAGATGGCAGATATTTTTTACACTTTCTCAGCTCTTACCTGCTGCTTGAGAAACGCCCAGAATCCCTGATTCCTAATTTCATCACCTTGCTGTAATATAACATAACTTAAAACGCATAAAACCGTGCATACTTCGCATATGAATCTCACGATTACGGTAACGTCGTCTGAGTATTCCAAAAGAGGAATATCCGGATCATCAGGTCGCTCAAATATACAGCTAACGATAGGAACAGTAAATGTACTAACAGGATAAGAAGCCTTTTTAGAAACTGATTCTGCAAATTATAAATAGAAACTAGAGACAAAAGACAATCAAATTAAGTTTCAGACTTTACCCTAGCAAACGTTTTCCATTTTTCCTCCAATAATCTTTGGATAATACCACCGTCAAGCATATCTAAATGTGCTTCTTTCGTTCCGTTTAAGATTATGAATAAAGCCGAATTCCAATCTGAATTGAAAACTATATGTAATGAGATTCCTTATTAGTATATAAGCTTTGTTCCTACATAACATTTCTGATTCGCTTATGCACTAATTCACGAATCCGCATATCCAGTTTACACATGCAGATAAACTTATAAGTAAATATGTATGCTGTAACTCTAGAAGAACATACTTATGTAGATGAAGAAAATGTTACAATTAGATGCGGTGATAGGCGAATTTGACATTCTGCTAAGTCATATAAGATCGTTCAGGTGTTTGTTAGACTGTGTTTAATGCATTTCGCACGTGCCTGATAATCAGAATTGTTGTGGAAACAAATCTATAATAAATTGACAAAAACTGCATATATAACATTTTCCCACACAGCACACTTCATCCTGATAGATATCCAGTGGATGTCCCAATCACCAAACCATGGCCATATCCATTGCAGATGTTGGATATATATCCACGAAGTATTTGTTTTGGAGTTATTAATTGTTCATAAAATTAATAGAAACATATTTATCCCAATTTTAACATAAATTAATATCCAATTAGGATCAAGTGGTCGTTTTGAAGTTATTGATGAGTACATGAATTCCATAGCAGAGAATATCTTTGTTGGATATCATAATTCGATGACCATTTTGAGGACCAAGGACGAAACAATCGCCGAGCGCGAATGTATGTTTGTGTTAATAGTCATCTTTTGTTCGTTATCTGTCGCGACAGTCTTCAGTCGGCAAACGACCATTGTGAATGTTGCTGTGGTGATCTGTTAGGAATTATTTAGTTAGAGTAGGAACATTTCAATTATTCTGGATCCTCTGTCAGTACTTAGATGTAGGTCACCTCGTGTTAGGCACCTTTTTTAGGCGGAAGCACCGGTGGGTTGGGATGATTATGATAAATTTTAGTTTCATAAATAAAGTGTGTTTATTTGTTGTTATGTTGGTATACGTACAGGTTTTGTTACACCTGAATATCTAACCTTAGCAAATTAGATTTTAGGCATATATAAATAAATGTGTTACTCTGCTTGTAACGTCTTGTTTAGTTTGTGTAAATTTTAAAAGCATCTCTGAACCCCTAATATTGATTATTAAAATCTAAGATGACATTTCTAATTTTAATTATCTACATTATTGGATTACTTATGAATACGTACTTGCAGGAAAATTTAAAAAAAAAAATGGTATTAATTATAATCTGTATCTGATGTCTCTGTCTTGATTATTTTTATATCACCTTAAGATTACCGCGTTGGTAGGTATATCTAGCTGTCAATGGTTTCTTTTTCTTTACAGGAAGTCAAGAGAAGGAACAGGAATTAAGTAGATTAATAAGAATAATTCGTAATAATTTTTAAATTTGTTAAAATATATACCTCCACTTTATGAACTATTTATTGTACTATTATACCTGTTTCTTTTCTTTAAAGATCGGAGCTCTTGTGAGGCTTGCTTATCAGTGACCACTAATACATATAATGTAATGGATACCTAATAGGCGGACATTTGGAGATGTAAGAGACATAGAATATCTGTAACGTCTAATGAATATCCGCAAATAATATCTAATGGATGTATGGTGGACATTTTTTGCTCTATGGAATATCCATTAGATGTGTTGCATAGCATATTTATTAGATATTCTATTTGGATATCGAATAGGCGGAGATGACAGACATCGATAAAATGTCTATGACGTCTAATGGATGTTAAGGATATCTAATGGATGTATGGTAGAGATTTTGTGCTGTGTGGGTTATACACAATTCTCAATTACTATTAGTGAAGGTTAGTTAAATTTACATTTTTCACTTAAAATTAGTTATTTTAGCAGAACAAAAGTAACTTGACTGGCACAAACACAATAAAAACAATCGGAAAAATTTCAGCAATAAATATATTCTGAAGAAAGCTCACACTGAGAAAGTCTGTTCTTACTTCGTAAAGCTTGATTTACATCATACTTTTTTTTCTAAACTAGATTGCATATTAATTTCAACTAGAATTTCTCGCTTCTATTTAAACAGAAGTAGATCTTCTGCGCATGCCCAAGCAGCGAAGGGTAACGTGTATACCAACATTAAAAGATAGCGGTTTCATTTTTGATGTTTAGCGATCGCATAAGTTGTAAACAAACACAAATTTGATTTGTAGTTGGTAGTTCGGCAAGTTGTTCTAGTGCGCATGCCTAGTATGAGATCTAGTTTGAAAACTAGTTTCTAGTATACAAACTTGGACGGAATTTTCTGATTTACATTATCCAAGTCGATCTAGTTTAGAAAATAGTCATACATTTCTAAACGAAAAAAGTATAATGTAAAATAAACTATTTTTAAGTTCATATAAGGCATTTTTAAAATAATACACCCTATTTTAGATATCGACGATCATATACATTGATCACTTTTTTTAAATAATGTAGTATAGACTCGATAATTGCAGCTTTAATAAATTGTATTCTGCCATTAGTGCACACCTGCCAGGTTAGTTGTGTTCTACTATACATTCAAGATAACAGGCGGGTTGTCTATAATCCGGCATTTCTTTACAGTCGATGATTGCACTTACTTGTTTTACCGTTTGGTAACAATGTGTCTAAGGCATTGAGGGGATAAGCAGAACAAGTTATGTTGCTATATCTCCAAAATTCTTTTGCAGACAATTCTAACATCTCTCTAAATACCTCAGCACGACCTAGGGTTAAGTATATGAATATTTTAAGATTTAATTATTTTGCCCTACCTAATTTGCAAGCTAATGTCAAAGGCGTCAAACCAGCTCTGTTTGCAATCCCATTGCTCGCTGGCAACTTCGGATGTCTCAATGCATAGCCGAACATGTCCTATGCAGTTTATGTTAAAGTAAAATAATAAGTCGTATTAGAGGAGCACTCACTAGCTTATCGCATACGACTACCATGTGCAAGATCATATTCCCAAAATTATCCTGATAATCAGGATTAGCTCCTGTGTCCAGCAATAAGTTATAAACACTTTCGTTGGCGCAGCAGGCCGCCCACGCCAATGGATATTCCCCTAAGTATGCCAAACCTTCGTAATCGGTGTGTTTGGCCGGCTTAGATCGTTGCTGGTCTCTCGGCAGAAAAAAACTACCTATAATGTTGGATTTAGCTACAAATATCACATTACCTTCCAATACGAACCTATTGCTCTT
Source organism: Protaetia brevitarsis (assembly GCA_004143645.1). NCBI lineage: Eukaryota > Metazoa > Arthropoda > Insecta > Coleoptera > Scarabaeidae > Protaetia > Protaetia brevitarsis. Next base: position 12,414 of record RXPK01004240.1, read on the forward strand.
TGATTGACATTGGCACCTGCTTCGATTAGATCTTGCACTAATTCATTATTGTTATAAGCAATCGCTAAATGTAAAGAACTGGCTCCTGCAATACAAAAGATTATTACATGTATATTTAGATACATTCCGTAAACATTACAGTATGTTCTAACGGAATATTCGAATCCATTAGATCATTTATATTAGATTACCTGTTCAAAACAAAAAGTAAAGCAAATTTGTTTGATTTTCTGTTTTGTTTAATAATTATAATGGGCACAGAGAGATTATAGCAATAGCGGAAAAATATGTTACATTGTATGTATTTTCAATGAAAATTGCGTACGCAGAAAAATGTTAAAAACGAGATTATGATACCAAAGATTATTATTTACGGAAAACTTATCTTTAGAATACTATGTTACTTCACCCTCCTCCTTCTTTTAGCAAAAAGAGTTAGATCAAAATACATAATTAACTAATGGAATATTGAAACTTTAGAGACTTCGTGTAGACACATGATAAGATAGAAGATCTTTCAATTAAGATAAACGACTAAAAATCTACACATACTGTATAATTAATCGATTGAATATAAATCCCGGTCCAGTTTATGGTGGAAGAAGAAATTGAAAAATAGAAAGCACTGTGTTTCTCGAAATTAAACAATTGTGTACTTGGCTCATTCATTTAAAGAGAAAACTTTCTAAGTTGCAGCAAACATATTTCCTCATTGTTTTACCGAGTTAAATATTGAAATACACGATAAAACAATAGTTTATAAGTGATTTCTTGTTAACCACTTCAGCTTAAAGGCTTAATAGTCATAATCCCCACAATATTAAGCTTATAAAACTTACCCAAATATTCCTCCCCTTCAACAACATCTAGCGCCAATTTCGGGAAACATTTGATGAGTGTTCTAGCTAATCTTGTGTGCATCTTGGTATCGCATATTATTAGAACATGAATTAATGTTTCACCTAGAGATCCCCTATATTGCATCTGCCAACAGGCTTCGTGGTCTGTCCACTTTGCAAAGGGTCGTGTGCACTTAAAGAAGCTTCGATCGGCAGAGCCACTTGCTCATAATCTCGAAATTTCCAACGCAAATATTCCGCTCTATTAATGATCTGTCCTTTCCCTTCGCCATACATTAATTGCCCAAATTGTTCCTTGATTAATTTCTCGACTTCAGCCTGGCCACCAACATTGTAAGCATCTATTAGTTCGCCACCTAAAATTCTTCGATACATAAAAAAACAAATGAAAACTTAGACTCTACACACCTTTCTTGTAGTTCGCTAACTTGTAGAGAAGGCACTGATCTTGGTTGGAAGCCTGACTTATTACCCTGTCCAAAATTGAACCACTTTGCAAGATCTTACTTTTCCTCTTACCACAGGGCTTACAAAGATTTCCGCCCATTTCACAAAAGGTTCAGGAAACATCTCAAGTAAAGGATCGTAAATACTTTACTCTAGAAACCTTTTTTCTAATCAATAAAAGCTATTGTCTAACATTGTCAAGGTATACAAACAGTTCGTACTATGGTGCGCCTGGTACCAGTATATATACCTCGATAAGTAAGGCACATGCAGTCAGAAAGTTCCCCTTATTGAAAGATCTGGTTTAAGTGAGAAGAATAGGCGCAATAATATAATTATAAATTCTGACTTCTACAAAAACAACAACCTATGGAAAAAAGGCAATATTGTAACAACTCCTTAAAAAGAAAATTATTTGTCAAAAGCACGTATTTGCTATAAGGGAATGTAGATTAGTTCTTTAATTACTCTCAATAACAGTAAAATGTCTTAATATATCGAAACGGGAAGGCCAATCTAGATTAATGCATAGCGACTCAAGCATATTTGCATATTTACTTACCAACCAAATCATATTTGTAGTAAGTGTGGATCAATACATAAAAAAAATTATGAAACTTTGGAAATAGCAATAGATTACAATGTAAATTTAGCTAGTACAAACTGATAATATTCCAGAAATACTTTCCTTCCCGTATCATTGTTTGCTAGTTGTAAATGCATGATGGTATAATTGATATATAAGTAAAAATATAAATCAGTTCATTCTATTCTGTTTATTTATATTATAACTTTCTTTAGAATTAGCGACATGTACCGGCCTTTAATTGCCTATCTTACTAAAACGTCTCTGTAAAAACAAATTTAAAAAGTATTGTCGGATTTATAAAAATTTGAGAAGAAAGGATAACATGAAATTGAAATGTGGGACTTGTGTTGGAGAATACTTTCCTTTCTAGAAGTCCTAACATTGAACTATCCATCTATCAATATTATCTTAATAAAACTCCATAGTTTATTGTATAAAGGTTTTTTTAATATTTTTTTATAAAATCACAAAATTCAACATACAATATTTATAACAGTTCACACAAACTCAATGTCTAAAAATACAGATTTTTTTTAACAAATTTTTCAAGTGAGATTCTAGTAAAATACAAATATAAGATTCCTTTTTTTTAACAGATATGTAGTTAAATATACAAGTTATAATTATATAGTATATAATAATAGTAATGAGTCAATAACGTTTTTATATATGTATAATCAAGGATTAACGATTTTTTCCTACTAAAAAGATTCCTATTTGCTGTTATTATTGGCAGAATAAAAACAAAAATTAAAAATGGATGCATTACTCATGTATAAATAATAATACCTATATACAGGATGTACAAAAAAATAAAATTGATTGCAATAACTAGAAACATAACAATTAGGAACTACTTGATGTCATGCATACATCTGTCTTTATTTTGTGATTTTATATTTTCGAGTATTAGAATTAGATTAATTATTAATTAATAAAATAAACTATAATTTATGAATATATACTGTGCAGAGAAGAATTGGTTAAACGTGCTTTATTTTAGCATAATTGGTACACCCTATATATATATATATATATGCATGTTATTTTTATCCTTTTAATATGTCAAATGAAATAAGTGGCGAGAAATTGAGTGATATGAATAAAAAGGGAGTAAATGCTCGATTTTATTCATATAACCCATTATTAATTAAAATAGAAGAAAATAATTAAATAAATATTAAAGTCAATAAATAAAATAACGAATAGGCAAACATCTAAAAACTAAAATAGAATTTAAATAGTGATAATAAAAGCAAACAACATTTATATATCAGAAATATTCAAAAATTTCCTATTTTATATCTCCAAATAAAATTAAAATTCACTTAAAGCAAATTGTTTCCTAATGTATAATATATAACGAATACCTTAATATAACAGACGTACTCCGCTGTTCTATAATATTATATTTACATTTTATTTTTATACTCGATAGATATTGATAGACTAGATTGCTTGGTAATTGAAACGCCTACCTATTTTTTACTTCTTATTATTTTCTGTGTGGGAAACATTGATGCATGAAGAAATAAACAGATATACTTGCGTTTGGTTCAATGTAGCATCTCTTAAATTTTAAACAATTTTTTCCTAACATACTTATTGTATATGTTCACAATCGAAAGAAGAATCAGTGGAATGTAAACGCAATTTACTGTAAGAAATTCATTGGTTATAATAGTATATCTGATTATTCTACAGCATCATTCACTAGAGTAAACCATTCGTACATTTTGCAGACCGTGCAAATTTGGTTTTGATTTTTGTATATAATTGACTACTTTAAAAGACGCTTCCAGTAACTGTTGAGTTGTACATACAACAAATGCACTGATGCCTTGATGACTATATTATACCGATAATAAATGTTATGAAATTACTATAATAATTGACAAATTGCAAAACACGCCCACAATAAAGTAAATTAGTTAAAATCAATATTTATCACAATGTCGTTCAAAAAAAAAAAAAAAGAAAATAAATAAACAAAAACAAAGAAAAGTACTTAATACACCTTATTTTCATTTTGATGTTTTCAAATGTGTTTTTTTTTTTTTTTACTTCTTCATGAAAGAATCGATTTAAACAATCAAGTAATATACTTAGGATATCTAAGAATAAGAATACTACAATTGAAATATTCGGTACAAAAGAAGAAAAAAAAACCTTAAATGTATACTACACTAAATGGTTCAAAGGATTTGGGAATCACTACTTCGCATATAGGTATGATTATTATGTTGACGTATGTGGCAAATTCGTGGCAGCACTGTTGTGTTTATAAGGAGTTTGAGAGTCTGAATACAAGTTATCCATCGAAGGTGAAACACTCGAAGCCCTTCCATTAATCCTGGATGGTTGATAATGAAAACTGTTTCTGAAAAATAAATAATCGAGCAATGCAACAATTACTACAATACATCGTCTAACGATCAAAGAGCCCAAACAGCATCAATAGTGATACTTAAAACACTTAGCGCATGCTATCAGCATAGATGAATTGATGGTTTGTGTGTGTTTTATTTTTCGTCACGATCTTGGATGCTTATTTTACTCTACCCAACTAAAATCCAGCGTGCCAATTGATTATAAATTCAAGCCCAACCTTATTTATGAATCATGTGGTTGGGTTCCTTTTCTTCCAAAAATATAAGATTGTAACACAAGTTTGTTTAAAACGTAGTTCGACTACATAAAAATAAGATTTACCTAGGACAAATACAACTTAGTTTGATGATAATAAAAGTACTTTTTTCTATATTAGAATGAAAGAAAATATCTATTAAAAGTTCCCCGTTGTATTTTGTATGTTATTAGTAAATTAAATTATCACACTTGTAACGATTGAATTTGAAATTCAAATGGGTTCTATTTATGCAGTAAGCATTCTTTTGTATTTTGCTAAAAACGTTTCCTTCGGCATTATTATTACCTGAATTTCCCTTTAGAAGTGCATGAAGCATTCATTCATTAAAGGTAGAATGGGCGCTTAATGTCCGGGCACTTGAGCTAGGTGCTCATTGTACCACCCCTATTAATTCTCTTATTTCCACTCTAGCAGCTTGGTGTTCTCTATAAAGCCCAGTATCTTGCCCAGTGGAAACTTGAGAACCTTCGAGGGCTCCAATAGATCTCTCCCGAAATATTTCTGCCTGAGTACCTTCAGTTTCTCACATGTGCAGATTACATGTAAACTCGTTTCTTCCTGTAGTTCGCATCTTCTACACCACGGTTCGCTTACTCGGCCTGTGTTGTATAGATGCTTTTTCAGGGGACAGTGTCCACTTACCAACCCAGTAATGGTTTTAACTTTCTTACTGCGCCTGAGTAGGTTATCAGAGAAACTAACATCCCCATCCCCTATCAGCGCTTTGGTATAGAGTTGACCTTCAGTCGACCTCCATTTCTTTGTACTTTCTTTATCTAACCAGGTCCAGATTTCCCTTCTTGCGGAATCCTTAGTAATTCCACATACGGGCTCTTGACCCATGAAGTGTCTTTTAGAGCCCTCCTCGGCTAGTTCGTAGGCTATTACATTGCCCTTTATATCCTCATGTCCCGGCACCCAAATCAGAGACACCGTGTAGTCTCGTGCCAGTGCATTGAGAGATTCTCTGCAGTCCCTAACTAGTTTTGACCTAGTTACGGAGTTCGAGACTGCCTTAATGACAGCCTGGCTGTCAGTCATTATATTAATTTTCCTCCTCATGTAGCCCCCTTTTGCAATCATTTCTGCACAGACTGCAAGGGCGAATATCTCTGCCTGGAAAACCGTTGTATGTTTCCCCAGGTTTATGGATATCCTTTGATTAGGACTGGCCCCACAAATACCGGCTCCTGTGTCCTAGCTGGATTTGGATCCGTCCGTGAACCAGTTATCATTAGCAGTGATCTCACCACGTGTCTGGTCTCTATTCGGTATGGAGATTTTCACCTTTTCAGTGAAGATAATTTCGGATGCCATGCTGTCCGTGGGCATTTGCAGCAATAGCGTCCAGTATCGTGCCCGTAGTATAAGTGTGCCCTCCCACCCTGAAGTTGCGATGCCACAGGTTGTTGGCTTTCAGTCTAAGGATCGGTACATGACGCATATATATATACTCTGCTTTTCAAAACAAATGTCCGGAATTTAAATTTTTCAGTAAATGTTATGAAGGTGGTAGCAGCTACTAAGCTATTTTGCGTTTGGACGAGTGCTCGGCTAGAAAGTAGGTGTTCCCAATGCGTATGGGCGAAAGTATGATCTCCGTCTTCGTCTGTTTGACATGTGTACGTCTCTACGTTGCCCGCTCATACACATCGGGAACGCTAACTCCTAGCCTAGTATTCGACCAATCTGTATACTAAATTTTACTACTTACAATCTTGATTTTCCAGCTGACGGAACATCATCCATAGTAGTACTATCTTCTCTTTCAGGCGAATACAAAGACGAAATATGCCTGCCCATCCTAGGATTGTACGTTTGGTAACGGTTAGGAACGTTCACGTAATCGTTAAGCAACGAGGAACTTCTCACGTAGGGTTTATATTCTCGCTTTACAGAATTATCCTGTGCGGCGTTGTAACTCAATCGTCGTTCCGCAGATGGGGCCCGATAATCAGTAGACCTCCTATCCAGAGATCCATAATCGTTAGGTGAGCGATAAGTGGCACCGGATGGTTTTCTTTGAGAATATATATCGAGATCCCTATAATTTGCAATCAATGACGGTTTTCGTGGTCGTTTCTTCTCGTTGAATCGAGTGTAGAAACTCTTCCGTCTGATGCGATCGATGACGGACTCACCTTCGTCGCCTGAATATAGGTGACCATTGGGCGAAATTGGGGAAAGAAGATCGTGAGTATGGTGATCCGAACACACCGACCAAGAATCACAACTCATGTTATCGTCACACGGTGATAAAAACACTGAACTTTCATCGGTTGTAGCGGAATTTCTATTGGGTTCGCTGTTACTTGTACTAGGAAGAGTTTCGATCATTGAATCTGTAATTTTACTTAAATCCAACTTCAAATTTCTTCGATCTGGCCTATTGAAGCTTGGATTCTCGTTAACATCTAAATTATCCAGGTCTGTAGGATTGTTATTTTTATCATCTTGGTCGTTCAAGCTATTTCGATTGGAGTTCTTATATTTTAACGATGTTTCCGGAGTTTTATCCAAGTTTAAACTTCGCCTGAATGAGTTTATCGGTAATTTTGAGAGTTTCACTTTATTATCGTTGCATATAGCAGTATCACTTCTGGCGCCTTTACAAATACTATCTCCTTTCTGGAAATCGCAAAGCAACGATTTCGGACGTTCCTTTTCCTCTTGCTGATCAATACTTGCGGTTTTCTTGGCAAGATCTTTCTCGGGCAAATTAATAGATGTGTTCTCCTTTACGCTATTACCATTAGAGTCGTTTAATTTTAACTTCTGTATCGAAGAAGTTCTAGTAACCTTATTATTATTATCGAGTTTAGTAATCACAGTTTTTTCAGCACCTTTATGTTCTATTTTTTTGTCTACCTTTTTAATTGGCTCGACTTCGTAGCGTCAGTCTTTTCAGCAATAGCGCCACTAACTTCTTTTGGTTTCTTCAGTTTCGATGTCTTTTCCGTTTTCTTATCTTTCTCTTCATATTTCTTAAACAAACCTAAAATTTTCGTTACAGATTTACGCGAAGGTTGTAACTGTTTGGTAGGATTGCTATTTAATGTGGATAAATCTTCAACGGACACCGCTCTTTTGATTAGACCGGATTCAGTTATGCAATGGTCTATATTCCTTGGTAGGCTTTGTTCGCGCAGCCGTTTTATGGTACTTTCTACAGCCGATTTTTTCTCTTCTTTAATTTTCTTTTCCACACTATTTTCCCTACTAGGATTGTTATTAAATGAACGCAATTTTTCGATCTTCTTTTCGATCGTTTGAAAGAATCTATTTTTATTTTTTTCCGCTGTCACCTTTGATTGTGGCGGTGGACTTTTAGTTTTCTCTTCAGGTCTACCGTTTTGCGAATTGCTGGGCTCCTTTTTGATCTTAGCAATTTTCGATTTCACCACTTCCTTTTCGGCGGTCGCTTTAGTTACTGTATCTTTCTTTAAATTCTCCGCTGGATAACTTTTTGGCCTGATCAGCTTTGAGATTTTATCCTTTTTAGGGGCCTTTATTTCTTGTGGAGCTGTTGATGTTTCGCTTACAGCAGCTACACAGGATATATTGGTTTCTATATTTTTAATTGAATTCGATATATTGTTCAATATTTGATTTGTGTCTTCCACTTTAGTGATTTCATTGGTTTTACTATCACAAGATGATGCAGGTTCGTTGCTTCTATCACATTCCAAATTAACGTTGTTCGTTGGTTCTGATTCATCTTCAGACTTCTTACTGGATGTCTCGCGAGAAGTAGATCTTTCCCTTCGAGATTGTAGTCGATTCTTCCTTTTATCCCTAATCTCCTTCAACACTTTTTGCGTTTCCATTTCGCGTTCTTTCTTCTCTTTAACGACGACATTCTCCTCCTTAGATTTATCGTAGAAATCAGGTCTTAAAAACCTAGATATTTTCCTAGTGGTAGTGGACGGCTTTTTCGATGATTCAGTCTTCTTCTCAACATCTGTGTATGTAGGCGAATAAGATCTCGGGCCATCACTGTATTTGTTAAGTAATAAATATTTGTTTAGTGTAGATGATTCCGGACTGTAAGAGCCATAAACGCTACTTGGGGATCGTGATGAAGTGAAATCGCTGGTGTACATATTACTTTTGGAAGTAGGCGATGCATTAGGTGAACTATGCAATAAATTCTCCTTAGACTTTTCGTTGATTTTGTAAATATCGTCGTTTCTGAACGAGTTACTGTCGGAAATGCTAGAATCTGGGCTCCTAATCGAATCTATTCGCGGTGTTGTGTAATTCAAGCGTGGTTCGCGTAAGCTAGAAGAGCGCATAGCTCTAGGCCTCGGAACACGATCCATATCGAAACTTTCCGATCTTGTAGAACGATCAGCGATAGGCGAATAAATATCACTGTTGTAATTTCTTGTTACGGACTTCTCCCGAAACACCTCGTCACAGTGCAAACTTTCACTTTTAGGTAGAGTTAGTATCCACTGATTTTGTTTTATTCGTTGAACTATATCTAGATGTAGGAACGATATTCTCCACCGGAAATCTCCTAGGTAATGTTTGATTTTTTTCAATTGTACCCTTCTGTTTATCCATATTATTTAAAGTCAATAGGCGTTCTTTCCCTTGAAGACCTCATCGACATCGTTCTAGTCAACTTCTTAGCTTCAGACGGAGGCAGTTGTGCTAACAACTGCTTTTGTATGCGGCGTGATAGTCCCGGCGTGAGATACGATAAAGCGATGGCATCTTCTTCGGATAGCTTCAATTGTTTCAAGTTCAAGTCTGATAAATTAAGGTCGTCGTTTGCGTTGTTAATTTTTTTTTCTGCAAATAAGGAAAGAAATTATTAGCGAAAACTTTCGGTGTAGTCGTATTACTAAGACGACGACGGAAAGATGCACTTACCTTAGTTTTAAAACAAAACAAACTTATTAGTCATTTGGCACAAAAAATCTTCAGCTGCTTGAAAATGAAATACGATAAAAATGAAAAATTAGTACACCATCTAAACGAAGCCAACTGCATTAGCTGCATGCTTTATGTATTGGTTTTTGTGTGTGTTCTTCAAAATCTAAGAAAAACTATGCTAAGTAGAAGAAATTAGGGTGTAAGAGTTATAGAAGAAGATAAAATTAAATAAATTGGGGTTTTTATTTTATAAAATAAATCTATTATTTTCATTTTGTAATAAGTTGTTATGCAAAACTTAATAAATCTATTTCAATTGTTCTATTTTATGTAGATTAAAGATAACTGACAATTAAAGGAAATCAATTTATATAAATTAAAAAAAATCCAAAAAAGGAAAGATATTACTCAACTGCATTATAATGAATAAGATTGACATAAAAAAATATGAAATCAAAAATATTACTTTTTGAATATTATACAGAGTTAATAAAAATAGCTGTAATGTTAGCCATTTTATAATCATTATGAGTATAACACAATAAATACTAGGTGTGGTACAAGCATTTGCATCTTTACTCGAATTTTTGCCGCCCTTACTCACTTATAGAGAATCTTCTCAATTATTTGGAAGCTCTTTTGGGTTGAAAAGATCCTGCCTAAGTAAAGAATTACTCCTAATATTTAGTAAAGTAAATTACGCAAATCACCTAGCATTTTAAACAATAATTTAGAATTTATTTTATAATTTTGCAAAATATTCATCATCAAATGATTGGTGCTTTCGTATCTACTTAGATGTACTGTAGCACTTTAGACTAGGAAAAAAATTTTTTTTTAATTCTGGTAAAGAGAAGTGCAAACATTGAAATTGAAATTGAATTGTCCTGATTATCAATGTAAATGAAAAGATTGATATGATTTATCTAGATTTAAACTTCATATCGAAATTTTAATACCAAAATGAGCAAACGCACCTGTGTTTCAAACTCGCACATCCTCACTGCTGCTTCAGTTCAAGACAGCATGCTAAGCGTTAAAAATGTGTTCGATGCCCGCTGTTTTGTAAGTCATCTTACTGTTTCAATTTTTGCAAGCACTACAATGTTCGTATAACTTTTTCAACTTCAATACCATATTTATAAAGTATATCAACGAGTATGTTACTGCAATAATGTTCGAGTGACAACTTTGTTATAGTATTAATGAATGATGGTTAATGTCCGTTTTTTCTTTTACAGAAGTTCGATGCGCAGTCTCAATACTCGTATAACAAAACATTAAAACTTAATACTATGTTTTTAATTTTAATTGAATATGCTTTCGTAAGTTAGTACGTTGAACACAAAATGGATTGGTAATCTACAACGAATGATGCTGATAATGAATATTTTAGACGATGTAATTTGTTTGTAACTTAATTTTTCGGTTATGGATGTAGTGAATGTATGTATTATGTTACTAGATAAATTGAAATTAGTGGTGCATGCAGCCTACCGAGTCTGTGTCGCAGCAGGTAGCCAGGCAACGGTTAGTGGGTACCCTTCTCGTCGGAGGATCCGCACGGCACATGCACCATCACGCGCACTCGCGCTGCAACCACACAACACTGTCACAGCCATGCTCTACAGTGCAGACTTAATGCTGCGGGCATATCCAGGTGTGGTTTCTCATAATCTAGTCTCATAGTTCCCATATAGAAGCACAAGATTGACGATACATCGATCTTGAACTTCCATGAGTTCTTAAGGTAGTTAGATATACAATAAGCAGCCACCCCCCAGTACAAAATAACATTTTTTACACGAAAAAAAAGATGAATGTCAATATATATGTTTAATTGTGAAATGCCTCTTTTGCGCTTGTTGAAGAAATGTACAAACTTTGAAACGAATACTGTAATAAATAATCTATTCTCCAGCAATTCATAATTAATATAAAAGGTTTATTTTGGTAGTACTTTTATTAATTTTATTCAAATGTAATATAATGCTAGGATATAGTTGAAGACCATGCTGCGAATAGGTGTTCGCGATAGCAGAAAAAGAAAATAGGTTCAGTATAGAGGGCTTATTTTATAATTTCTTAAAATTTTGTAAAAAAACGGAAAAATACATATGCACGTGTTTCACTTCAATGTTATAACTTTTACATAATATGTACCACAGTTCGAATTAAGTGCATGTTTTGCAATAGGTTTTTCGATTAAAAATTATCAGATACAGAGAACAAATTATGTACCAAAATCAACCGATCAAGATAAACTTTACTGAGATACAGATTTACAATAGTTTATAATTTTCAGATTAAACGATTCACGTCCTGCCTGGTGATTTTCAATAGTATTTATAAAAGTCACGCAAATTTTCTAATATCGATCTTTCTAATTACAACTTTGGGCAAAGATTTAAGAGCAACAAAATTTCAAAGATATTTTTTTCACAAAAATCAAATTGCGACTTTAACCCCACGTTTAACCGGTTTAAACCATTAAAAAAAACCGTTACGTATGTTATTTTTAAATATATTAACACTTCTAAAAAAATTACCGAAATATTGACGTTAATGGCCAAATGAACTTACTTTTCGGTTAGGCGTAATTAGTTAAAACTGGAAAAAAAAAAAAATGTTTTGTGGGAAAAAATAAAAGAAAGCTTCTAGTATCGTATAAATTTTAGTCGAAAACTTTTATCAAGCTTGTGACATCATCACTACGTTTTTTAGTTGAACATATATCTGACATACACTGCACCTACAGTGAATTAAAAATAAGAACATGGTATGACATCAGAATGCGCACAAACGCAAAATTGACTGACGGCAAATGTGTGACCAATAATAAGCTTGCAAATAAAATTAACATCCTGGTTTTATGCCGTCAAAACTAAAATCGTTGTTTCCTGCAGTCGTTATAAATAATAAAATTGATATCTATCCAGACAACCAAATTTAAATTGCCCACAATTATTTTTAGTAACTTCAACATAAAGGTAATAAAATAGCTATTATTGTAATACAAAATTGTAGGTAATTTCATGATTCAACGTTGAAGTTACTAAAAATAATTGTGGGAAATTTAAATTTGGTTGCCTCGGTAATGTGTTATATATCATAAATAATGTATCAAAAGAAAAATAATACGCTCTGATAAAAGTTTCATGTTCTTTCGCGCAGATATCGATAACCTCATATCATGTTCTTATATATTAGATTCATTTCATCTGAATTTTCCTAAATGGTAAATCGGCTCAGTAAAGTTTACATATATATTAATTATAAATAACTTAGTACTTTCTTTTTAATAGCACATAATGTGAGATGTTTAGTGACACAAAAATATTAAAAAATAATTCATGGTTATTTACTATTGAAATTATTATGGTCACAGGAAAACAAAATATAATTTTTTTTAACATTTTAGATTTAAAAACTCATAAAATAAAATTTGATTGGGTTTGAATTTGCGTGTAAAAGAAGTCATCTCGCAACAGACATTTTACAAAACATTATGGTCCACAGATTACTCGATATTTATTAAGCAACTACAAGAGGATATGCCAACAACAAATATAATCGAAAAAGATTATTGTAAACAATAATTATATTATCAACAGATATTACAAAAATAATAATAAAAACATCAAGTAGTAACAGTGCAGAAAAAAACAACTAAACTATGGAAAAGAAGGATATTAAAAACTGTCGCAGATTGCTCTGCAAATATTGCAAAAAAAAAAACTATTATCAAGAAAAAAAAAGTATTACTTTACCGTCAAACACCTAAAAAATGTAAAAAAAAAATCCTTTTAACAACAAAACTACTCTACAACAGGCAAATTATAATGAAACAAGTGAGGGAAAATTACCTCCTCTGGGAAGAGTGGCGGTTTGTGTAGGATTCCTTGATTCGTTGTATACACTTTCAATGTCTGATGCCAAGTCACGACTGACGCTACGCCGCCAGGGAGCACCAAATGGTCTTGAAGACGAGTTATTCGTACTGCTAGTGCGCTCTTGACTGAAAGCTCTGCTCATTGGGGTGGTTCTGCTTTAAGAATAATAGAGATAGTTGTAATTTTGCGTGTAAAAACTTTATTTTATCTATTTTAAAGGAATAGCAAAGCCTCTTTCATAATAAAAAGTAAATTCTATCATGTTAACATTTTGTTCAATCAATGTTTTTATTTTATTCTATTCAATTTGATCGAAAAGCGAATCGAAAAATACTACTTTGCTGGGGGTGCGTATCGGCTTTTGATATCAGTGTCAAAAAGAAAAAGTTTACTATATTTCATCTGTAATATTCTCTGGTTAAATAAAAAAAAACAGTGTTAACAGCATAAAAAAATCGATGGATTTTTAAAAGAAATAGAAAGGTCGGTAGAAAGAAGAAAATATACTTTCCAGATGAAAACTGATTAGCGATCTATAGACACAATCTAAAAATTCATGCAGTAATGACATGCTTTTGCTTTGTCCGTTTTTGGAATCGTAGTAAAATACATCGCAATGCAAACACCTGCTTCCTTATTCATTGAGATGAGCGAATAATATTTAACGAATTGTGTTCATTTATTTCACTTTAAAATTAATAAAACATTACCCTATACACAAAGCGCATTTATATTGTCAAGAAGTTATATAATCATATCATTTATTAAAACATCAATAAATTAATTAAGTTTTTTTAATTTTTTAAGTAATAATTATATAATTAATAAAAGTGAAAATAGACGACAACAAAGATAACACCTAATAATTTAGTTCTTAAAGTTAAGTTTAGTTCAAGTATATGTAGCTGTCGTCTGATCAAAAAGTAATGAAAAAGAACAGACGACAATATACCATTTCAATTCTACAGTCTATTCGTGCCCATTTTGTCTTGACGAAATATTTTTTAATCCTTAACGATTCATTTGCCGCTTCATCATTCGGAATGTATTTTAGCAGAAGCTGCTAGGGCAATGACTCAAGCTTTTTGAGATTGTAGGAACAATTTTATTCACAAATACGGGATTACGGATGTTTTCTATACTGTGCTATAACTTTTGGTTTAATTCATACAGGTATACCTGTGCCCAAAGACAAAATAAGACGACAGTATATTTATTGAATAATCCTTCAATTAAATACTTCATTAAAGGCTTAACACAAAAAGGCAACAATATGCAGAAAAATAAAAAAACAAATTTTAATTAAAAAATAGCAAGTAATAACTAATTCCACACATTCAGCATTTAATGCATTCAGAAGCTATAATTATCAAACTAATATTCCTGTTTCTCCATGTGTGTGTAATATGTTTCATAACAAAATGAATTGATAAATCGGTTCAATCAGTAATATTAGATATCAGTGACCGCTATACAAGTAGACTGATTAAAGTTTACGAATGAAGTGTTGCAGTTAAAGTAACATTTGGAGGTGTAATGGAGATGTCGCTAGTGTTCCTATATCTACAAGTCCTGGGGAAGCTTGAATGTCTAGCGAGAATAAAGACCAGTGTTCAAACTTAATAATAAAATGTATAATAGAACTATTTCTCAAAAGGTGGCACTGCTTCTCAAAAATGTTTATAAAATTTATTATGTAATACCTGGGGGTAGACTCTTAAAAAGAAAAAATTCGATCAAACCCCCTCCAATTGTTGTAATCACTTGGTAAATTAGTTCATTGCGATGAAAGTGATAGCGCTGTATGCATTGAGATGCACACTATCGACGTGGCGTTGATTTGTAAATAACTCATAACCCCTCGCCCACCTGCGCATAAACTGCGTCGAGGTATACCAAACACAACAAGTTCTAAAGTTGTTGAGGCGTTTCAATGTGTTTTTTATCATAAATGGTCGGAACGATATGGGTAGACTAACACAAATATTTTAAGCTTCAAATTTTTTTAAATATTGCCGGACGTCCTCAGTTTTAGTTTATGCAGGTTTATGCACATGTGGACAAAGCTTAATGCAATGCTTGATGACTGTTTCAGTAGGCGTTTCCATACCGTCCATGTTGTTTTATATTGAAGATTATTGTTGTTGTTATTATATGTAGTTACGGTGTGGTAACGGTTGGTGGTTATAGTTTGTTTTTGGTTTAATTTTGGGCCTTATTTTATTCTCATTCCGATTATTATAAAAGTTCAGTGACATTTGTTTTTATTGTATTAAAATGATTAACGATTTATTGTGATGTAAAATTGCGAATTCTTGCCAATTTACAAAATTAATATTTGCATACACGATGTCAAAGACCCATTAATTGCACTGTATTGAACTGCCCTAATACTGCGAAAAACACGTCGTTGTACACAACTTTGTTTAGATACTATAACATTTATAAATAAAGTATCTTCGTATATTGTTTCAGTATTTACATCCAGATTTTATCGTATGTGTATATGTATACCCAAATAAAACTCTTGAATATTAAAAGTATATAAAATCACCAATTTGAATGTACCGCCAGATTAGTGGTAATTCGGTGTGCTGAAGTCGATAGCGCGCAACTTTGTCGACAAAGTGGAGCATTAAGTTTCCACTCCCAGTGTAATACATACCACCTAGAATCTAAATCTAAATATTCCTGTAATGTATATCATGACAAACAAGCGTTAATTTTAAAATTAAAGCTGCCGTGTATTGAAGTGGCTGCTTTAGGAAGAGCGTTATGTTGGAATATTATAAATAAAAAATAACTGCATCTATCACTTGCTATTGTACACGAAAGTAATATCTTTTATTAGTACTGATTTTCTGAGTCTTCAACCGGACTTATGTGTATACAGTATCACTATATATAAAAATATCTATCCTGGAACAAAATATTTTTGTATTTCAAATTTATACTAGTACAAGTATTCCTTGATAGATGGCGCTGGCATACATAATATCGTTTGACTTAACTGCAATCGTAATTTACAACACAAGCAACTACATTCAAGTATCTGTCGATACTTTTTCAATTATTCTGCTTTTACACATTATATATATGGGCCTGCAGTAGCTGTGTCTAGTGCGAGAGGCCATGATTTCGAATCTCACTCTGGTCAGTTACGGTAACCGGTTTTGTTCCGGGGTCGTAATGATGATTAGGAGGGAGATCTGGTTCTGCGGAGGTGTCTGACAAGCAGTAAAATGCTTAGGCTTTATCTACCCCGAGAAAAATACGTACTTGGTCAGTCTAATTGTATATAGTCCAGTGTACTAGATATTATAGATGCAATCAAACCAATCGTGAAACAACCTGGTTTAAAAATTAGGACTGACTGAAATGGTTTTTTGCCCAAGTAATCATGTTGACTGACTGGGCAATAAATTTTGAATTTAACGCATCCAATCTGCTATTTTTATCTGATTTCTAGTTTAGGGTGCAACGTGTTAGTAGTAAGTGTAATGTCAAGTTGTGTTTCTAGGTTTCTATTTCATCTGCATGGTATTACACATAACTTACGTAACTGTTTTAGTTTCTGTCCTATAAGTTATGGTACATCGAGTGCTTGCAAAAACAATCATTATCATTTACACAATGTCTCAATAAAGTTATAGACCTTCAGTACCTAAACTACACATTCAATTAAAAAACAATATAAAATGTCTACCTCGAGAATGGGTCCAATCTACTTTTGAAATTCCAGAAATTACTACCATGATCGAAATGACTTAACATTCTACTAGAAGGAAATCCTGGTCTGCCATCATCTAAATTTCTACGTTGTGTTAAATCCCTCACCTTAAATAATAAAAAAAAGAAGAGAGTATGAAATTTACTCTTGAGAAGTATCAACATATCCTTACTCGAGATAATAAAGTGGAAAATAGGTTCTCTGCAGTCAAAATATCAAATCCGTCATCATCATCCTCTTCACCTGAGCTCAAAGAATCTGCATGGTCCAAGTTCGCTCTTCGAGTCGGTCGCGAACTCCTGTAGATCGATGTTTTCATATTTCAAAAGGAAATAAGATACATTTTTATATTCACCTAAGCCTATGCATGTGGAAAGTGTCTTTCCTAGAATCCTCCGTGTCACTGTCTTTACCGAAGGAACTGTGTCGGTGCAGCATAAACGGAGATTCATCTTCTGATCCATCCCGATCATTTAATAATGAACTAAAATGAAAATCACAAAGTAAAATAACAGTTTGCTTTCTGCTGAATCTAACATACTTCATCCTCCTCGCACCAGGTCTACCAAACTTAGAACGCCTACTACTATTGGTCATTGTACTCGTCGTGCTAGTAGTATCACTAGGTTCAAGGCTTCCTGCTCTTGGTGTGACATAACCACCGCCCTCTACCGCTATAGGAATAATATATTCACGGGGTGATTTTCGGATAGGTTCACCTGCGCCAGAAACTGTATTTTCCGAATCTGATTCTTGTGTGGATTGTCTTGATAAACTGCTAGACCTGCGCCAATGTTAAAGATATTTATCATTTTTTCGCTCAGTGATTAATAAGATTTACCGTTGTGTTTGATAAGATTTCTGAGTTTGTAATATCTTAGGTGTTGGAGGTTTAATTGGAGGCGAGGTAACCGTTTCCTTTTTCTCCTCAGTCTCTTTTTCGAAGGCCATAGGGATTATACGCTCCTTTGGTTTAGGTTTACTTTCTGGTTCCAAAGATGCGGACCTGTGGAGGAAATGCGTACTTAAAGAGAATTGTGCTTCAATTATTCTACCTTAATGAAACATTAGGTGCGGCTGATACTGGGAAAATTGCTTCACTACGTTGGGTGGCAAGTTTAGGCGGTGCCTCCACATGGTGTGCCATTTCAGTCTTGAATTCCATGGTTGCGGGTTTAGGTTGCGGATAATTGAGATGTATTTCAGCCTTAGTGGTTTTACGGCGAGGTAAGGTGGCAGACTTCAGTGTAATCTCAGCTGAGGACGTTTTGCTTTCAGGAACAGTTTCATTCTTGACATCGTCCTCAGAAGAAATAGGAATTAGCTTCGCTTTAGAATCATTAGTAGTAACCTAAAATAAGGAAAAAGGAATAAAAAATAAATAAACGTCTTCTATACAGGGTTAGGCAAATGTATGGATCCAATCGAATATCTTTAATATGGTTACTTTGAGTTTAATAAGACTTTTCACATTTAGTTAAATGCAAAATCTGGAATCAAATGATGATTGGGTTTGGTGATAGCGTTAAAACGCATGAATAAACATGCGATTAATTTGCATCAAAATCGGTATCCAATAACATGATCGTCCTTAGCAAACTTTGGGGTTTAACTTAATCGGAAATCCATAAACTTCTACTACATCCTTCACACAGAACTATGATATAAGTTGTCCATTAGTAGCCAGAATATTGAGGTGTAATAAATATGATCCACATAAATCACAATTAATGCAAAAATTAATGGACAGCGATCCTGATCATAGAATAAAATTTTGCGAAAAAGTGAGGAAGATTTGTAATAAATAAATATTTCATATACAATTTGCTGTTTTCCGACGAGGCTACCTTTTGCTTAAATGGTACCGTTAAGCGCCACAATTGTCGATATTGGTAAATAGATAGCCTTCATTGGATGCCAGAAACGCATACACAACATCCGCAATTTCTAATTCTTCTTCTTGTTCTAATAGAAAAAAATCTTTTCTTAAACCAGGTACAAATTGTATTATTCGAACCACGAACATATCTTTATATAATCAAATTATATAAATTAAACCTCAATATTAGCAGGGAATATATAATTGTTAAGAAACATAAATTTTGAAGTTATTAGAAGCAACCAGAGAAGAAATATTGTATGGAGGCAAATAATTAATTCCAATCAATTTAGTAAGTAAAATTCTTCTTTCCAATTCATATTTCCTACATTGGAATATGTAATCTATGATTAATATCACCCATTTCTTTCTAAATGTAATCGATTTTGTTTATACATTTTTTTCTCGTTATCAATAAAATTTGCATTATTAGTTTTAATTAAATATCTTTGTCGTCATTAAACATAGGGGTGTTAAACCTTAAACTGTATCCCTGAAGCAGGAGTCTATTGAAAGTCGTAAAAATATACAGGGTGTTCATTTAAAATAATAAAGTTAACATCATTTCCGACTGAACCGGAAGTCTCATTCAGATATAAATGTACTCATCGAATCCCCGATTTGCATTTAATTAAATGTGTAAAGTCTTATTAGAATCACAGTAGCCATAGTTAACATATTTAAGGGATACCTACATGAGTATTAAACGGCTTCTCCTCTGTTGGTGAAAATGGAGTTATCATTGCTATACTGCCTGATGCGGATCTGCCAGTCGCGCCAAAAGGAACTGGTGGTTTTCTAATGCACGGCCTGGATTTAGATTTTCGTGCACCATCCTTATCTTTATCTAAAGCATTAGAAATAATACTAACGGCATTCTTTAATTGCTTCTTCCTATCTTCATCGACTTCTTTTGTATCGCTGTCAGTTGGTTTCACTGTAACTGCATCTGCAATCTCTGCTTGCGTTTCGGAAACTTTAGCCTTAACTTCCGGCGTATCAGCTGTTTTACTATCATCTATTGTTGCATTTTCTTTTTCACTTTTTTCCTTTTCCGTCTGTTCTTGACTTGCCTGTTTATCTATACTGATACGCTTGGGGTATGTTACATTTAGCCTTAGGTGGCGAAGTTGACGTCAAACTAGCTTTTCTTTCAAATTGTTTCTTGTAACCATCTACACTTACACCCGGCAAGATAACTTTTTTTGGCTTATCTACGAGAGTGGACTTGCTATCGTTTGCCATTAAATTCTGTAGTTTTTCAGCCTGTTCATATATTCTCGACTTTCTCCTTTCCAATGGTTTGTTTTCCACCTCCTCGGATTTTTTTTCGGCAGTAATTTCTACAGGTACCGACGGTAGTGGTGTTTGTTCTTGAGCAGTTTCTTGAGTCTTACTTTCAGGTTCCAAAACATTTTGCACCTTAACTGGTGCTTCGGCATTTTCATCTTTATTTGTCAGAACGCCTTTCTTTGCAGGTTTCTTTTTCACCAATTGCAACTCTTCCTTTTTACTTGCTTTATCTATGTCCGTAACCGCCTTAGGTTGCTGTTCAATATTTTCTTTATCTAAGTTATTAGATAAATTCTCTTGACTAGGATTTTCATTTATTTCTTCCAGAATTTTATTTCCCAAAGTAGTGGACATCGCTTTTTTCACCTTAGACGGTTTTTTGGCTTCGTTTTTCTTAGCGTCCTCTATTATTTCAGCGCATACGGCTCCTTGTTGAGATAAATCTGCGTTTTCATCGTTCTGTTCAACATCCATTTCGCGCGATAGCGTTTGCGTCCTACTCTTATCCAGTGGCACAACCTCAGTCATACTGGCGTCTTCGCTGTTTTCGTGTATAGTAGCATGCACTGAAATATCTGCGACAGTATTCTCTTTTATTATTTTATCTTTCCTATTTGATAAATTAGCATGATCCGAACTGACTGCATTTTCCAGTTTTCGTTTAGGAGAGGCTTTAATATCTTCTGCCAACAAATCCTTTATCCTTTTTTCTGCCGGATGTGTTAATTCCATTAGACTTCCTACGGATTGGGATCTTGTCGGTGGCAGGGATTCTTGTTTCATTGTTTGCTCAGGCACCTTGAAAAATACATATTAGAACAACATTACAAGAAAACAAATAGAATTCTATCTTACATCATCAGTCACTACTAATTTATCACTTTCTAATTGAGGTGGTGGTGGAGCTAGCGATAGTAATAAATCTAATCTAACCGGCGTTTGATTCGCTAGATATTCTGATATATCTAAACAAGATTCATCATAACCTTCATTTACCCACCAGTGATTACAGATTTTTTCGATATCTGCTCTGTGTTTAGGATTCACAGTCAACATTTCACGGATTAGAGGCGAAGCAGCTATCAAAGTGGGCAAATAGAAATACCACAGTTAGCATATAAGTCGTAAAAAATGACAAATTTGTGAGTAACTTACCACTAGGCTTTCTTGGGCTCATAATAATCGCCTTGTGATATTTGCTTTACCAGTCGCTTAAAGTTGCTTCCATCAAAAGGCATCGCTCCATAAACTAATGTATACAGCAAAACCCCAAGGGACCAACAATCTACTTCTGGGCCATGATAAGGTGTGCCTTTCACACCTATCTCTGGTGAAGCGTACAACGGTGAACCACAGAATGTAGACAACAGTCGTTTGCAATCAAAAACGTTTGATAAACCAAAATCTGCGATCTGTAAGCATTAGTATCAGCAGACTGAAGTATAATTCTGTTTGCTTTTCTGATTTTACCTTAGCATTTCCATTCTCGTCTAAAAGGATATTCTCGAGTTTTAAGTCTCTGTGGCAGATTTTGTGTTTGTGACAATAATAACATGCAATAGCAATTTGCCTAAATATCCGTCTAGCCTCTTCCTCTGCTAATACCTTTCTTTCTGACAAATAATCATATAATTCTCCACCAGCAGCGTATTCCATCACTAGGACCATTTTTTCTCTATTTTCAAATACTAAAAGTTTATTTTAAATAGAGTTATTAAAATGTATAACAACCAATATACCTTCATATATGTGTATAATATTTGGATGCTGAACTGAAGACATGATTTGTATTTCTCTCCGTATTCTAATAAGATCGGCTTCTGTTTCTATCTTAGATTTTTTTATGGTTTTTATTGCTACTTCTTGACCAGTTTCTTTATTAATACCTAATTGTACTTTACCGTAAGTGCCTTGCCCTAGTTTCTTAATTATATCAAACCTAAAAACTCAATGTATTGAAAAAGACACTCTAAATGGATAACATCAACACTTAACATTAGCTAATTGATGTTTCAAATCTGCATATGCATATTTTTTTATTATTATTTTATTGCTTGATTAAAAAGAATAAACAAAAACAGAATCGATGAACTTCTTAAAAGCATATAAAATTATTT
The DNA here is from genome assembly GCA_004143645.1 of Protaetia brevitarsis. Lineage (NCBI taxonomy): Eukaryota > Metazoa > Arthropoda > Insecta > Coleoptera > Scarabaeidae > Protaetia > Protaetia brevitarsis. The sequence goes on from RXPK01004240.1 coordinate 34,756, forward strand.
CGGCAGCAGTATCTTTTGGCACACATTATATTATGATATTGGACCTGATCCAGAGTTGGGTATAGGGTTTTAGACAACATAAATAATTGAAGCACAATTCGACAAGTGTCTGCGACTTTAAACCTCTTTGTATCAAATTATATTAAATTTGTTTCGTATATAACGTAATATATATAAACCTTTGTACATGAATTATTCATATATCTTTTCTTTGTATAAGAACAATAAAAAAGCGAAATAGGTTTCTATCCTTACTTCATTAGATGTACAGAGAATCAATACCAGGCGCGTATACAACTTGAGTTTACAGGGGGGGTAATGGAGATGATATTTTTATTTTAACTAAAAAAAAAAAAGGTCCACTCTTTTTCGATACAATTTGAATAGTGTCATTATGGGAGGGGTAATTACACAAAAAAGGAAAAAAGAAGATGAATGTTTGTCTTTAAAATGCAAATTTTGATTTACAAGTAGTTTTCGTTTGACTTCATGGGGGGGGGGGGGGGGTAACTGTCCGCCCATTACCCCCCCTTAATATACGCCGCCGTTGATCCAATACTGTTTGTTTCCGTAATATAAAGTAGTTTGACCAGAAATAAAATTAACTACAATCATTAATTGTAATATCTACACATGTATTTCACATTTTGTCACATACAGGATTGCTTCAACGTTGGCTGTTCCACTATCTTCATGCCATCGACGTATGCGTTTTGAGATCGCAACACTTCTCTCCTAATGGTTCTTTTATTTTGGCTAAGAAACATCATAATCTCATGAACTCGTATCTAGTGATGTAAAGGATTTTTTAGAACCTCTACTGTCAGCCAAGATGGCTAGTGTTGGGCAAGATCGTTCCTTTTCGTTCCATTTTGTAAAATGAGTCCGCTGGATTAGTTCCTTTGGAACTAAATCATACATCGGTACATTTGATATCATTCCGATGTGCATTTCGGTACAAAGGAACGAATACGCATTATAAACATATATAACATATATAATTTTTATTATTATAAAAAATAACAAATGCACGACAGCAAAGAATAAACTAAATAAGTAATACAAAATAAAGTAAATCAAAATAGAGAAAGCACTAAAGTAAAAATGAGTAATAATAAATATAAAATTAAATTAATACATCGGAAATATAAAATTACATAAAAAAAACCATTAATGCGAAAGAAAAAATATAACATATATAGAGGTAGCCACTAAAAGCAAGGGCACAAGAACATGCAAAGAACCAGCAAAATTTATTATAGCATATAAAAATGCGAAGAAAATCGAAACTTTATTATCTGTACCATACTCCTGGTATAAAGAGAAGAGAAATTAAATTGAGACAAGAGCAGCGAATAGTCGTAACCTTTAGGTGGATATGATCCTTCACATACGAAGTAAAAAAACTTTAAAAATCTACGTTGAACAGATTCGATGGAGTTAATATAAGTTAAATAGATGGGACACCATATTAATGCTGCATATTCCAGACGAGATCTAACTAAAGCGTAAAATAAAGTTTTTAAAGCAGTTAAATTTCGGAAGATTCTACAATTACGATCAATGAATCCATAACGTTTAAAACATTTACTTATTAACTCATTAACGTGATTAGTGAAAAAGAGAGCCGGATCAAATAAGACTCCCAGATCCTTGATGGAAGTGGAGGAAGTTAAAATATTGTTGCCTATCCTATAAGAGAATTGGATAGGTACTAGCTTCCTGGTGAAGACCATGGTGATGTATTTAGGTAAATTCAGTGATAGTCTAAAGTTCTCGCACTAACATGAGAGAGATTCAATGTTTCTTTGGAGTAGTTTGCAATCCAGAGGAGATTCAATGCGAGAAAATAGTTTTATGTCATCAGCGAACATAAGTTTATCGCAAGTGAGTATGTTAAGCAGGTCATTAATAAATAATACGAAGAGCAAAGGACACAGATTAGATCCGTGAGCACACCTGGCGTCTGCTTGAATTCTACAGAGGTATTATTGCGTTACGCAAAATCTTCTGCCTATCAAGTAAGAGCTAAGTAAAGAAAGTACATAAAGGATCCGAGAAGCCAAAGGAACGCAATTTTCCGAGAAGAATATAACGATCAATTTGACCAAAAGCTTTCTGTAAATCCAAGTACACTGCATCAACCTGATCACCGCCATCAATTACCTCAATACAAACTGGGTGAAGCATGCCAAATTAGCATAATCATAATTCGAGAATGCGATTTATCACCTTATTCAGCCATATATGCCAATTTTCCAGAGCTTTGGAAACGTCGAATGTTTTAGAATTTCATTGAAGATTGTGTGTAACGGTTTTACAAAAATACAAGCGCAATCCTTAATTAAAAAACTAGGTATACCATCAGGACCAGACACAAAGGAATGCTTAGACCGTTTTAAGGTTGCTTTAATCTCTTCCATGGACATGCTGGTAATTGTTAGAGTGCTATTACATACCTCTTCAATGTTAGGCAAGTCGCAATTCATTATATACGCTACTAAAATATTCTCCAAAAGCATTTACTATATAATAATAAAACAAGTGAGCAATGGTTTGAACAAACTTGATTCAAGATTCCCATCATGGTATTCACCGACGACATCCGAACTTGCCCGAATTACAACCAAGGGCCATTATTTAAGAGATCCATAAACTGATCTGTTCTGCATCAGTTTACATATGCTTACTAAATAAAGTCATACTTGTATATAATCATTGTAAACATTTAAGAAAACATAAATTTATAGTACTTTATAATATCACTTGTTTTATATAGGTGCCTTCCCACATAGCCAAATTTAAATTGCCCACAATTATTCTTAGTAACTTCAACGTTGAAACTGAAAATTACCTACTATTTGGTACTACATCCATAGTTATTTTAATCTCTTTACGTTGAAGTTACTAAAAATTGTGGCGAGAAATTTAAATTTGGCTATTAGGGTTGTGTCGTGGAGCACGTGTCGATCAAGTTACTTTGTCATGTAACAGATTTGAAATTGTAAGGTTTCAATATTATGTAACAATATTTGGTAGGAGTAACTTCCCTGAATATTTCAAGAACATATGCAAGGAATGTTGTTACGTATCATATGCTCCTTACAGCCCTAATAAGTGATATGTAACATTTACGTGTGTGTTTACTGGGAATGTATGTGTATTTGGAAATAATTACAATACTAGATAAACATAAGGATGCATCAGAAAAATAAATGCAAAAAAAAATATATAGACTGATGATAAAATAAAATTATAATTTAATTGGGGTGGCGAATCAACACCCCCTTTGGAGTGTCTTGTAGTAAATATAGTATATGATAAAAATAATAATTATTAACTTAATTACCATTTATGAAAAAACCTTAGTTTTGAGTTAAATATGTTAAAAATAGGATGAAATTGTGATTAAAATTAATAAAAAAAAAGCCTCAAAATGTGTACTACAGAAAACGTGGTTCCAAACCACCCTCACCTTAATTATATGATTATATTCCGATTTACAACTTGGAGGAGCAATATTATCACAGTCTGTAAATATATCAACTTGGATTCTCGTCCACAATTTGGTGGTGACTCAGAAAATTGAATTTTTATGTCTGATTTTGTACGAGCAAAAACATGATTTTTGAGATAAATGTGTTAAATAATGATAATGATGAGTAGAATTTAAGTAAAATGTGCTGTAAAATCGATAAATATTTCTATGAATTTGTGCCTTCCAAATTATGCGGTCCTAAACCGGCATTATACAGACTACTATTCAAGATTATGAGAATGTCAAAAACTCTACTCATAAATTTATCACAAATTCTGAGGAAACAGATTTTCATTGGTTTTATACTTTTATTTTGGATAGCCATTTAATATTTTTTGAAACATCAATTAGTTTTCAGGTGTTTATATTAATTTTGTTACCAAAAAAAAAGAAAAACAAACCTCTGCCTTAATTTCCTTTTGTGATTGTGTAACCTCACCCCTCCCGTGCTTTCGATGCCCCCCATTATATTGTTGATATTTGCTGCGCCGACAACCATTTTGCTGAAATTTCATAAAAAGTATGACAATTAATTAAGACAGAAGACAGGTGATGATAATTTAATATACCAAAAAATCTACATATGTATTCCACATATAAAGCAAAATAAAAAGTAGGGACGCGAACAAGTAATAAGCGAAGAACATTACAGATGAATAGGCGAAGAGACATATACCAAATACGCACGTTCATACATACGTACAGGACATCGGTTTATTTTAAGAACTGTACATAGTAGGCTTGAGAGTTTATCTATAGTTATTTTTATGCAACTATTCTAACTTCAGTCCATCTGTTACACGCTTAACGTTAATATATCTAAATAACAAATAATGATCCGTGCATTAATGTTAACACTGCCACTGGTAATTACAGCGTACAGTAATTTTTCCAGATTAATGCGAAAACGAGAATACATATATATATATATATACCCATACATTTTTAAGTGCAATACTTATTCCTACGTTTCTTTTTATTACTGTAACATTACGTGCGTATTAAATTCTACAAATCTACTCTGATGTTGTAAACCGCCTACTTAACATCCAAAAATATATTGGTAAAAAAATATCTTTGGAAAAGGATTCAATGAACTGTACTTATACATTATTAAAAAATATATCGTCAAAAATATGTTTCTTTACTTGCTACGGATTACATATGTAGAATATAGGCAATAACAAAATGCAAACGATTGCTTACAAAATTGAATTTTAGAAACCCCATTCACACAATGAAAATAACGTTTTCGTTTACTATAAATATCATGAGTCAATGTATTTCTGCAGTATTTTAATGAATAATTCAGTCGTTTTTTTAAACATATTTAATATGGTCAATCCCACATTTGTACTTGAGTGTACCATTGCGTGGGCGTATACAGTCCGTGGTACACTCTCATACAAAAGTTAAGAAATTGAAATGGGAAATCGTGAAATGAGTCATTTTAGGTCGTTTCTTTGGGTACTCGCACATGTTTTCGAGAGGATCTGAGACGGACCTGTATGCCATAAACAAATTTTGAAATAGACAAAAACAAATAGGTTGAATATTTAAAATGTCTTCTGACTAATTATAACTCAATAATACAAATATAGATTGTGCGAACATATTCGAATGATCGAATACGCACCAATGTCGACCGATAAGTCCTACGTACTAATCATGCACGCTAGCTAATTAATTGATAGTTACCTTCTTATGAATTATCAATTAAACCTTTAACGAGAACGGTTCCTTTAAATTTTGCTAAATACGCAACTGATAAGTACTGTGGATATCCTTTCGAATTATATAATAACACTGTACAAATCACTTATTTTTCACAACAGCACCTACTTTAATCACTAGTCATACTTATTTATTGCATATTTACGATTATTAGCAGCATTTTCTGGGCATTTTTAATGACGAGAAATGCCTGGTAGCCGCCATGTCAATTTCGTGTAAAAATAGTCCTGTCGACATTGGAATGTACTTTTTTGATTTTGTGCGCCAATTTATTGCTCCGGATTTAATATTTTAATTAACATGATTATTATTTCACGATTATTTGATGTGTTATCACTAGCGGATGGTGACCACTAGCACATACTGAATGTTCAAGCAACAATAACATAACCTTTCTGAAAATAAATATACTTTTCCAGGACCGGCACAAGGTTGTAATGGTAGTAATTTTGCAGGAGGCGTATTCTAGCTATTTAAGCTGTTCTTTATATTGAAAATCTGATTATGTTTTAATACTTTACGATTCGTTTAATCACAAGTTTAAGTTTCCCCACAATCAATTTTGACAATTTAAATTTGCCACATCTTGACCTTAAATAAAGTGGTTGCTACTTGAATCAAAGGTGTAAAGTTTATTGCATATATTTCATATGAAACCAAATCGTAAAATGTATGTAATTCTGAAGCTTACTGACATACATATCTTATAGGTATATGTTGACTCAAGTGTTACATCTTGTACCTGGTTAGCGGAATACTCACCAAGCAAAATTTAATTTTCCCGCAATTATTTTTATTAAGGCTTCAGGCACAGTATATAGCCTATATAGGGTATATACTGTGCTTCAGGTGTGCTTCAGGCATGACATTATTTACATAGGATTTTCATCATGTCTTCTGAAAACAAGGTCTTTTCCTTTGCATGGTAAGTGCAGCACGGAACTACATTTTACATCAAAATCCATTCCTTTGCAGCCCAGCTACACTTTTATTTTTCCTTTGCATGGTGTAAATTCCACCAGTGCTGTTTACCTCCACCTAGACCGGAGTAGAAGTGAATTACACTCGACATGCGCAGTTCATGATTAATCATGTCGGTAGAAAATTTAAAGGTATTTTTGCGAGATGATGATCACTATGAATTATATAATACAATTTTGACAGATATCAAAGACGATACGAATAACGATACTAAAATCGATTTAATTATATCTTATGTAGTATGCTTAACAGAGAAAAAAGGTTATCAATTAGAAATCATGTGGTTTACTAAACATTTTCGAATAAGTCGTTATTTATTTAGGTACATATGTCAAAAATATTCATATCTTTAGATAGTACAGAATAAAACTGAATGATCACGATCAATTGCACACGCGCACGTCACCTCATAACAGCTGATTTACACTAAATAGTGTAGGTTAAATTGCACTAAAAACAAAGCAAAGGACCTACAATTGCGCAAAATTTAAGTTTGTTATGGTATTTTATTATTTTCTTTTAAAAGACTAGGCCTCCGCGCTTTGGGAAAAAATTCAATCTTTTGGATGTTGTAGTGAAAAGTACGCGTTATAAAATATGATATAAAACTGTATTCATTTATTTGTTATTCCCTATCGCTATACAGTTTAAATAACATAATAAAAATAATTGTGCTTAAATTTTATTTTTTAATTATTTCATAGAGAAACGCTACATTCTATTGGTTGTATATAATATATAACAAAAATAACATTAAGTATTATTGTATCACAAAGATAACAAACACATGAACATAAACATTAAAATAAAAGTTACACAACTTTGACTAGAAATGCTTCAAAAGCTATTAAATACTTTATGATTAAGCATATATACTTTAACTTAACTATTGCATAAAATTTTAATCTCAAATATTCGGTTTTCTGTTAGTCTGCACTGATGTACTTAAATATCATGATGAAGAGTTTAGCAAAATTTTACTACAAAATCCTTATAATGTAAAATACATTAAAACTCCTTTCCTATGTTCTCCATTTAAATTGCTACGATAATTCTTTTCAAAACAGTGTCATACAGTTTTGTAAAGACGGCGGATATTCTCCATGTTGTGTAGAGTTCTGAATTTGTTGTGGTGATTGCACAGCAGCCATGGCCATTGAAACAGGAGTTGTGGTTGGATGATATGGAACCTAATTTAAGAAAGTTTTCAAAATTTCATTTTATACAAGAAATTAAACAACTTACCGAAGAATTGTGGTGAAACCTAGGATCTAACATCATTGCTGCAGCGACTGCGGCTGCTGTTGAAGTTGTAGTTGAATGGTTACTCCTTGAAAGCATGTGATGGTTTACAACATTGTTGGAATGCTGGCTTATCCTTTGATTATGACCAGATGCAAGAATCTGGTGTTGAATATTATGGGCATGACTGTGATGGAAGTCTGTTGGATCAGTGAAATGATGGTAATTCGTGTTTATAGTTGGAATATTACTGCCTGTAAATTAACTTATTCAGATATATGTATATACTGTTCTAAATATAATTACCAGCGGATGAAACTGGATGAGTTTGATGATGCATTATAAGATTCTGAATATCACTTCCTATAGGTTGTGTTACGTTGCTTCCAGAATTGGATGTATTATTTGGAGTAGTGAAACCAAGATTGTTACTGCTACTATTGGTATTTGAAGATGAATTTTCCTATTGATAATTACGAATATATGAGAAAATAATAACAGGCACAGTACAGAAAATACAAAATTTGATGCTTAATGTCTTGGTTTTGGATAGCAGCGAAATCACAATGAATATACTGTATATTATTTTGTAAACTTGAACTTAAATTTTTGAGATCAAAAATTCTTAATTTACAATTCTCTATCCTCCCTAAAAGTTGTCTTTAATTTATAAATCATGCAAACGGTTCAGCAATTTTTTCTTCAGTTTTATGTTTTATTCGTACGACAGTTTTCATTGGGCGTTCTGATTCATTGCAATCACATGGATACATAACAATGCCTGACATTTTGTCAGAACTTTTAGAACTCTTAAACGGGCACAGCTCTAATGGTTTTCTGAGAATTCTTTAAGCTATACACAGGTTGTTCAAAGTTACCAGCGCACTATTGCTAACTTTATTAATATTGCAGCTACGATATTGGTTAAATTATCAAAAATGTAGGGTTTCTCGCTGCTTACAGTTGTTTAATCAGAAAAACAAAACAAAAATCACGTTTACGAGATATAAAAAATAACTTCGTCTTTTTTTAATGCATCACCCTGTATAATTTGTCACCAATTGATAGAAAATCAGTTTTTGCGCGCAATATTGTTATAATAGTCTGATAATCCTAAAATGAAGCACAAAAGGTTGCAACAAACATGGATTCGATAAAACTGCCAAAACTATGTTGATAAATGAATAATCAACAATAATATTAAAGCATGTGTAACAATCAGTTACTATTAACATGTGCGTGTTTTACCTTACCAAGGATCATCAGTGCTACTAGGTGATATATACCTATAATAAGCAAATGTATGAGAGTTTAGGATGGAAATCTATTAAATTTCTGAAACTGCTATATTGTAGATTCACAACTACAAAATGTAGCAATTTATTATCACTAATTTAATGAAATTTCAATCTAAAACTCTCATATACATGTTTCTTACAATGTTTTCCTATTTTTAAAGAAAAGAGTTTTCAATTATTGCCGCTCTTTCCAAAATTTTTCTGAAACTTTGCAAAAATATATTTATTTAACCTTCCTGCTCAAAGGTTAAATAAATATGAGGCGCGAAGGCGCGCTGGCGGCATTTACACCGCCGGTCCCTTGCATAACGCTAAGCCACAGAAGGTTAAATAATATATTTTACTAGTTTCCTTCACACGATTTTTAACGGCACCGCCAAGCAACCATGGTACCCATTTAGCACGTGCAGAAGGATATTATCATACCAGAACTTCAGCAGTGTTGATTAGCGGCACGTAAGACTTAGATGCAGGGTTAACTGGTAGTTATTGATTATATTTGTTCCCTGTAAGTTAAAATTGGTTACCTGCGACTTTGGTCTGGGGGTATTTCTCATTGGTCTAGCTTTATATGGAACTTTTGCTGAAGCATTTTCACCATGATGTCTTGTAAAATGTTCTTTCAATTTATCCCTACGTGAACTTGCATAATCACAACTGGAACATTTAAAAGGTTTCTCCTCTAAATGAATCCTCTCATGTCTAACTAAATGCGACTTTTCCATAAATCCTCTTCCACATATGGTGCATGAATGGGGTCGAACCCCGTTATGAGTTTTTGCATGAGTAGCTAGCTGATTTTTCTTAGAAGTTGAATATTTACAATGCGGATAAGAACATCTATAAATATCTCCTGTATAACAAAGTCCTTTTTATTGTGGTTCATAAATAGTATTTCTTGTTTTAAATAGTTACCTGCATGAATTCTTTTATGGGCAATCATATGACTGAGAAATTTCGTGTGGAATCCACACGATTCACAATTTAAGGGTTTATCAGATGAATGAGTAAGCATATGATTCTCTAAATTATGTTTATACCTGAACGATTTCGTACAATTCTCGCATTTAAAAAGCTTCTCTAAGGTGTGTATCTTCAAATGGGATACAAAATTTTGTTTCAGTCTACATTTAAATGAACAAAAAGAACATTGGTAAACTGATTCTTCTAGATGTTTGGATCGATGTGATATTAGTTTAGAAATCTGATCAGCTGAAGTATCACCTGAAGTGTGAGAAATTGATCAAGTATCCCTTTTAATATATTGAAACTCACAATAATCGCACTTAAATGGTGGTCCAGGAAAATGTGTTTTCATATGGTTTAAGTAATCTCCGTGGTACTGACAAACATAATTGCAGATACCACACTTATATGTAACATCCTTAGCATGACTTAAAGCCAAGTGTTGTTCTAGCAGCATGCTATCATTAATATTCATAAAACATATAGGGCACTTTACACCGATTTTATCTTCTAAATCAACATCTGTAATTATTCACAATTAGTCACACTTCAATAAATAAAGGCGAATTATGGAAATAATTACCTTTTACATCATCAGGATATAATTCGTTAATGATAATTTTCTTCTTAGTTATAAACATTTTTAATGCTGCCATCCGTAGGCTCGGTTTTAAACTAAACATTAATCTTTTTAATAGTTGCTGTTTCCGATTTTTTTGTTTCACCCTAATAATGAGGGAATTTTGGGTAATATCTTTTTCCATAACACTTATTCTATTCTCAGCACTTTTATAGTCTGTATCATTCATTTTGTCTTCGTGTTTTAAAATCTACATATGGTTGTTAATAAATAAAGAATTATTATTATATAAAAAATATTACCTGCTCATATTTGATTGCCAAAACATCATACCTATTTTTAAAATTAGTTACCAATATGTTATTTTGTGATAGAATGTGTAAAAAATAGTAAAAACACAATTCACTTTTGCTGTATAATGAACAGAGCTCAATGTGTTTAAACACATCATTCTGATCTGCATTTGCCCACTGTATACAATTCAATAATTTATTAAACTCTTTTTCTCTATCTTCTACATTCTTCAGCACCCAATCAGATATAATTTTTAAGGCCTTATAGATTGGTATAGTAAATACCTAAAAGGACTTTCTAATTAATATATTAAAGTTTTCTTTTAACAGTAACTGTACCTTATTTCTCAGAAAATCTTGTAATTCATTTAATGTCAAGTTCAATATTTCTGTTCCATCGCAAACTTCATTTAAATGTGTTAATATCCAATTTTCTACCAAATTTCCTAACTGTTTCAGTTTAAAACTTTGTGTTAGATTATACGTAAATAAACAATTGTACAAACTTAACTTTGTTCCTAGAAATTCTATGCAATACTCTATAACTTTAGTCATTATGAAATAATCTGCGAGTTTAATAACTCTTCTACTGTGGAATGTTCTATTGATATCTGCCCAGTGTACATAAAGTTTATAATCATATCAAATATATCAGCATCTAAACAATTCACTGTTAGCTGTTCTCTAATAATTTTATGCTGCTTCAAAATGGAATCAAAGTAAGGTGAACTGCATGCTAACACATTACGATGAACTTTGATTATTCTATTATTAACATACAATGTGAGATCACAGAATCGACTAGCTCTTTTTTGTTCATACAATTTTTGGAACATGACTGATGATATTTCTTGACAAACGAATGTCATCGTTCTATCTTCTTCCATTTTTATTATCAGTATGTAAAAAATTCTACAGAAGAACTATGAACATAAAGGATTCTTATGTATAACAATCTCTTATTTACATACTAGCAATAGAAACCATTTTTATATCGCAGATGAGAGCATTTACTTTGTAATTATCTTAATATTAATATTCATTTTTTGCATTATTTTGATAGTTTACGTTTTATAATGCGAATTTGACAGGAATTTGATTATTTGTTTAAAATACATGTCAAAGCAATTCAAACACAGAAAAAACGAATGTTCCTAGGTTCCTAGTGTGTACTGAAGTGTAGTGACTATCTAATGACTATTGATATTTGGAAAATTGAAAACAGTATGAATTAATTATAAGAAAATATTATTAATATATTTATAAAATTCAACTTTAAACTATTAAAACTAATTATATGTAGATTATTATGTATTATTACTTGACAATAATCTGGTGAAAAGTTTGCAATCTAGGGAATTGCAACGCAATTGAATGAACAGTTAACTCTATGACTCTGACTAAAGTCACTAAAGTAGGATTTGGTGAATTCGGATTTTAGTGAATTGAGTGGGTGTTCCTCCACTCAAAAATCGTGAAATTTGTTCTCAAATTATAGGAAATTTAAGAATACAGTCTTACTTTTAAGCACATAACTGTTTTTAGAAGACAAGCACAATAAATAAAATGTCTCATCAAACTGGGATTCAGGGTATTTCAATTTGATTAATCGAGACATTTTATGAATTCATTATCTTTCTAATTTCAGCAAATGATAAGTTAAAAAATATTTTGCTAAATGCAAAGAAGGGAAAATTAGATTGCTAAAAGTATCTATTGAAAATGGTGATAATAGCGAACTAATTATATACTTATTGAAAGTTAATTAAACCATTGTTTTAGAGGAGTTAACATATTCAGATGATAAAAAAGTTAAAGGTTCTTGGGAACAGGATTATGATAAGATGATTTTGCCCATGACTGAGGAAGATCAACCGTGTTATATTTTGTATAGGTAATTTTGTAATTCTATGAATATTGATATGTCATTGACATATTCTATATACAGTTCTAATGCATATTCCAAGGTAATCAATGTGATTTCTCTAAATTTTTATTTTAAAGATTGGATTCAAAGAACGATTGTGGACATGATTGGCTTCTTCTTTGTTGGTGTCCTGATACTGCTTCCGTTCGACAAAAAATGTTATATGCTTCCACAAAAGCTACTCTCAAACAAGAATTTGGAAGTGCTCAAATTAAAGAAGAGATACATTGTACGATGCCAGTATGTTAAAAATATATGTAAATTGTAACACAGTTGATAACATTCAATTTATAGGATGACTTAACATTTCAAGGATATAAAAATCATAAAAGTGATATACTTGCACCTGCACCTTTGACAACAAGAGAAGAAGAACTACAGGAAATAAAGAAAACTGAAATTAATACTAATATATCAGTGATATCAAAACATCAAACATTAGGTGGTGTTCAATTTCCTGTTAGTGAAGCTGCTAAGGATGCGATACATGAAATGGCTGGGGGTTTGCATAATTATTTGCAATTCAAAATAGGTATTTTTTATAGAAATTATATGAGAGTATTTCAATTTTCATGGTTTTAGATCTAGATGAAGAAAAGATACATCTGGTATTGAAAGAAAGTATTGGCGTAGATAAGTTGCCCTCAAAAGTTCCTGAGAATAATGCTAGGTATCATTTATTTAGATTCAAACATAGTCATGAAGGTAATTTAGTGGAAGCTGTGTGTAAGTTATATATTCATCTACATTTGATATGCAATAATAATTCTTTGATTATCTTCAGTCTTTATATATTCAATGCCAGGACATAATTGTACAATAAAGGAAAGAATGCTTTATTCAAGTTGTAAAAGTCCTTTTATAGATACTATAAACAGTTGGGGAGTTAGCATAGATAAAAGAGTAATTGTTTATTACTTATTAAATAGAATGACAATTGCAAAGATTTTTTTTAGCTTGAAATTGATTTGGGTTCAGAACTAACTGAAGAATTTCTATATGAAGAATTGCATCCTACTAAGTCCATACAACGTCCCAAATTCTCTAAACCAAAAGGACCACCTGGAAGAGGCCCAAAACGATTGACTAAAGTTCAAACTACAGACAATTGATGGAGACATTTTGTTAGATAGGTAACGCTCAAATTCGTGAACTTACAGTACTACTACTTGCCTGTGAAATGGAATATTTTTAGAACTATTTTATTATATTATGATGGTGTGTATTTTACAATTAACCTGTACAAGTATTTTTATTTCAATTTTTTATTTATTATGGCAACAGGAAAAATAAATAAGCTTATGTTCTATATCCCCGATTTTTAATATCTGGTCGTTTTTAGCAACAATCAAAAATGAACACATTTACAAATTAACAATAATTATTTTAATTAGTTCTAATTATTTTATCAATTGATAAATAGTATCGCTAGTACGTATGAAGAATATTCATTTTAAAACAAATGAAATATGTGGGAAGTATGATACAATTAATATATAGAATGGGAAAAAATAACAAAAAAAAAATGTGGAAATGCTAGAAAGAAACGAGATAGACATTTGTAACCTTAAAAAGATGTAATATGAAAAATTGCTTTACTGGATAAAGTGCTTTTCTTTAAGTTAAACTACTTGGGGTTAGAAAACTTTTGCATCTTTTAATGTTAACCCACCGTAGACACACTACAATTTGCGCACCTACCTAGACACACATGGGTGTATGGTGTGCGGCCGTTTTTTTACCATACTTAGACTTGTTTAAAAAAATCAGGAGGTAGTTTGAGATCTATAGAAAGAGATAGTGCATTGCGTTATGGATAAAAATTAATTTTTATTATTGTTATCTCAATGGAAAGTGATACGAAACACGAGAAATGCACGAATTTCTTAAAACGGTCGGACACCACAAACCCATGTGTATCTACGGAGGGTTAATAGCCATGCTAAAATAAAATAACATATAATACTGGTAAATCGTAGCCTACAAATCGTAGGTAATAAATAATAAGGGTACTACTACATAAAACTTAATAAACAAACCCATTAAGTTCTAGGAATTATTTTTTTAAAACTACTTTACACTTAATTGACGATTAGATAGAATTAAGTCTGAATCTTGTTTCAATGCAAATTTATTCGAAAAGAACAGTAACAAAAGTAATTTTATTTATTTATACAATATTTATGGGAGTTAATTTTTCCTTACATTAGTGATACCAAAATTATTGAATTGCTAGCACTGTTTCATCTTTAAATACGTCACACCATGATCATATCTAATAGATATGCACACTTACAAGTATATGAAAAGCAAATTTTTCTGTCAAAAAGTTTTTAACTGCTACACAAAATAGAAAAACTTCAATATGCATCGTTTTAACTTGACAGTTAAATGATTTATAGCGCATAGAATGACAGTTGCTTACAGCAGAGTAATCCAATAGGCGGTGAATAAGTTTCCTATCTCCAAAGAATTTAACTTAAAAAACTCGTTTTTTTGGGCGAAGAAATACATTTTTGACCTCCCATTTATGAGCTAATGATAGCTGTTTTGTTTCCTTCCATCACTCCCGAAATTATCCGCAGTCTGTATGAGATACTATTATTTTAGTAGGCAACATATCCACAAACATATTTATTATTTATAGCATTTTAAAATAATTAAATCAAAGTATTGGTAGAATGTTAGTAGCGGCTGGTTCAGACGATGCTTCTTTTCGTCCAAAGCGGATGCAACTAAACTAACATTAACAAGAAAGCTTTAGGCGCATATGCTTCGTCATAGATGGGAATTATTTTCGTAATTTCGTCCAACAAGTTTACGTTTGGGTATTTTTTTTTGTAACAAAAGTTAATGCGAAGAAATGAAATTCGCATTGTTATCATTTTTTAGATCTATACATACATAGTCTACTCGTGTATGCTTCTTGTTCATTTGCAGCATTGCATTATGACCAGGCACATAAATATATATCATTTAAATAAGCTTTTACTACGCAATACAAAGATGTTTATGATTTATCTTAATAGTCCATATCGACAAATTATTTGTCACATTAACAATAATTTAAAATTATTTTTAAACTATGGTTTTGCTACTAAAGGTACATTTACACCTAGTTAATGTACATTACAAGACAGAAAATAAAACGTCGAAATTTGATAAATACTACTGCCAAAATAAACCTGTATTGCTTATTGTCAGTTGCGGGTGTAGCGATATGCGATACTTTGAATCGATTATTTCAGAATGCAACACATACTAATGGCGATATGTTGTGTAGTAAAATAATAGTATATTAAAAAGAAAGTATATTCATGGCATAGCTACAATGGATACAGTTCTATTCATAAAAAAGGTACACCTAGCATTTTCTTTCGTAAATTGGAGAACACTACATGTCCATAGTTTGCGTAATCGAGGAAAGTGTACCTTATCTATGGTCAAGGAACGTCACAACAAGAACGGACAATAAGCGTCGACACCTTTGATCTCAAAGGGCAAAAAAATCGTGACCTTCAGTCCGGTTATTCCCCGCTATTGACTAGAACCAACTCAAACAAGATAGTGATTGCGCACGCGCATTCAAAAATTACTAGCTACTGGGTTGACATGTTCCGTTATCACAATTGTTACTCGCTTAAACGTGCATTCATAGGTTATAAAAACCTCAAAAGCTATTTTGATAAGAGAGGTAAGAAGATTGACATGGATGCCTTCAAATAACAATAGTTATTCAGAAGAAGGAAATGTCGTTCACGTGTGTCAAAGATATAACAGAAAAAAAAGCTCTGCAACAAGATCGGTTTACGTCAATGCCAGCGTCGCATTTCGGAAATGGGTGATATACTTTTATAAGCAGCTTCAAATAATTACAAATCTTTTATATCCTGAGTTAGAATTATTTTGATATATAATAATATAAAATTATATTAATAAATGTGAAATAGAAATATATTGGCTATAATTTATGTATAAAAAAAGCTTTGTAAATTAATATTATAAACGCAAGCGTCAATATTGTACGAGGAAAAACAACAAAAATGAGAAAGAACATTTAATATTTGGTCAATTGTTGATTTTCAATATATAAAGTATTTGTAATTATTATTCACTACTTATTAAAGTATATCCATTTCAGAAAAACGTTACCATTGATGCAAATCGATTTTATTCTATCAGAACATTTTTCTCTGTTATATCTTTGAGATATGTTGAAATTTGTCTCTTCTAAATAATTAATGTTATCTGAATGCATGCATGTGAATATTATTTGTAATTATTCGCTGTATTGCCGCACAATAAACTACAAATACAATAATATATATGCCAATGTCACTTATATTTCTTTCATTTCACATCACGTTAAGTTTTGATAGCTGGCGGTTTCAAACACGGAGAAATTATTCGAAAAATAACACTAATGCTTATAACGTCTTAGTTTCGACAATAAAATGGACGTTTTTAAATGTTTATAAATATGGTGTAAGGATATTCGTTGGCAAAAAAGATCTTAAGTGCACAACAAAAATTGAAATATAAGGTATTAGAAAAGTTGTGCATTACGGATAACAACTATATGACTTTGTTAGATTGGTTGCCCACGTGAAATGACCCCTCCATTCGCATTTAATTTTTAACATAGTGTACATGCATATTCACTGTTAGTTGAGCATTAATTATTTACAATGTAATCTGATTATGTAATTAAATAGAAAATAACAGATTACATTTTTAGTTACTTTTTGAACGTGTTCAATTCGTTTTTAATTACCTAGTAATTCAACTATATAATAATTAACAATAAATATAATAATTATATATTATTTTATAATAATAATACAATGCAAAAAAACTATTACTATTTATATTTCACAAATTTCTATTTGTAATGTGTAATTTTCAAATATCCCTATTCACAGTAAATATTATTCGATAGTATTAGCTCTTGTATCTATTAAAATTGCATAAAAACATTTTTTTTAATATTTTGAGCAAATTTAATTATATTATTATTTGACAAAAACTGTTTTAAACAAATGTTTTTGCTAAAATGATAACGTAATTAATTTAAATTACAATTACACAATAAATTATAATTACAGCTTTAGTCATAATTACATTGTAACTGTAACTATTGAAGTAATTCATTACTTTTTGCGCAACACTGGCTGTGCACTTTCATTTGACGCATGCGCGTTGCTTTTCGTTACCTTTAACTGCGAGCACCTTGTTGTTGCATTTGCACCATCTAAATGAGCTTTTAGATGCTCAAATTTGTTTAAGTACTTGTGTGAATGAATATGCCTAAGTATTTGTGCAAAAATAATAGTGGTTCACTGTTTTGGCGCAAGAGCATCATAGCAGCTTTTATCTGTCAAATTTTTGCAATGCACTACTACTGAACATGTATGTGCATCCTCTTCTACTG
This sequence comes from Protaetia brevitarsis, assembly GCA_004143645.1. NCBI lineage: Eukaryota > Metazoa > Arthropoda > Insecta > Coleoptera > Scarabaeidae > Protaetia > Protaetia brevitarsis. The sequence continues at coordinate 52,746 of RXPK01004240.1, forward strand.
TCCCAGGCACAATATGAAATACCATACTGATACTGCTATAACAATATGCTGAATAACATGTTAACAACAATGTTTGTTGTATTAGAGTAATTGTTAGAAGAGTATCTATGATGAATGCATATTTGCAATTCTAAAACATAGCTCAAGGTCATCAATTTTTGCTCTCTTATATCAATGGTGCCTGTTTGTCATCCTTGTTGACACATTCTAGTTATGCCATGAAGTAAATCCTTGTATAAATTAACCTAATTGAAACTGATGGACATTGTCTTGTTGATAAGTGAATATAACTGTCTCTGCAGTGCCTGCGTCAGTAGTCAATATATTACCAGCCATAGTTGAGTCTAAAAAATATTATTTTCATTTTTGCTTTGGTTCAATATTTTATTCTTTTCCAGCATCATATGCGACATATTTCCTAAAATTCTATTCATGAATTACAATAAACTTACTATAGCTTTCATCTGGTATATCTTCAAATATTACATCATTACTATGTAAATTTTTGTCTGCTTTTGCAGCCTGAAAAACCATTGTGTTAACAACAAATGCATCCAGCTCCAAATAAGAGTGTATACTTCTCTATATTTTTGTAGATATATTTTTAAAGGCTCTACATAATTATCAAATCCTAACGTACTCATAGCAAAAAGAATATCTTCTCCGTTAATTGTCTTTCGCTTTTCCAAGTGACAGCGTTCACTAGCTTCACTCGTAATAAAACTAATAAATTCCGATACACATTCCTGCACACATTCTCTGGCATCCTTAGCAATCTAAAATTGCTTGTTGGCTGTAAATGATACTTTCTTTTGATAAATTTACTTACCTTACCCGTTTCAGGTATCGCTCTTTTCATAATTTTTGCTACATTTGCAATCGGCAAAAATCGGTCCTGTTCACGTAATGGCACACCCATTTTATCACCGTCGTGATTGGAATCGTCAGTATTTTCTGCTGTTAGTTGTTCACCATCATCTAAAAGATTATTTTCAAAACATATTTATAAATTTACCACTATAACATACCATCTATATCATCTGTTTGTACCATATAAGTTTGATCAGTCAGAAATGGGTGTCCTATATCATCAACTAATTCTGTCTTTTCCATTGTTTTCCAAACCTCCTTTTTGTGCTCTTGTGACAAAAGTGCAGTAGGGAGCAGTATCTATGGTGGATATGCTTGCAATCTATCCACTTATTATTTTTGTTACAAATTACAACACTAACACAATATTGGTAATAAAAAGAATTGGGTAGAATCAATAGAATAAGAACTACTCCTAGAAAATCCTCGTGGCCTCAAGTTGTTGATGACAACAAAACATGACAACCATAAGACAGCAAAATACAAAATTGGAAACTGAAAACACGAGAATATCAGTGTCAGTGCTGCCAACGGACCAGAAGTACTTTGCCCTAAATACCAGTACATACCAGTGCCCCAAGTTCCTCTCCATCCTCTCAGAAAATTGTATAAAGAAATTCAAACTGAAATGACAAATCATGAAGGTCATTAATTACATTTATGAGTTCCGAATTTCAAAATACGTTGTATATCAGCAGATGATGCTGGAGATTGAAAACCTAGAGAATTATTCTAAGATCAGGGAAAGATTCAACAAAATCTCCTAAGCTGACCACCGGTCCATAAAAATTGAACACCGCCCTCCGAGGAGGTGCACGGTTAAACATAGAACTTCAAACTGGAACGTTCATTGGTTTGTCTGTGTTGTGCTGTACACAAACAATACAAAATAAATCCGAAATAGTACGAAATATGGCGCGAGATCTTGTTCAATAATGGGCCGTATTTACGGCTTATATTTAAGTTAACAATGTGGAGATTACATTTTTAATTCGGTTTTTAATAGATTTTCAGATTGTAAAATTTATCACTAATAAACGTATCTAAATATATTATTTCCTTATCATTTTTATCAACAACGAAAATCGTGACAGGTGAACATGACGACATGACATGACAGCTCTAACCAGCGATAACCAAACCAATTGGAATATGTTTGCAGTTTATTCATTATAAGTTTGTTCATGTGCTTTGCTTCAAAGCTGAAGATCTACAACATGCATGTACTTTAAATTCATTTGAATTATTTTCACAAAAGTTATAAATCAAACAAGCTGGTTTTCTGAGTGAATCTTGTATTCCGAATGGATAATCAAACTCAAGAGAAAATTTCATCCCCCACTTCTGTAATATCGACATGCTATTCATCAGAAACATTCTCCGATGATCAAATTCCTACAAGTTTACTCGCGGAAGAACTGCAATTGGCATTAAATAAGGTATGTAGGGCAAAATGTGAACCATACAAAGCCATCCTAAATGAGTAATTTAATTTTGCAGGAAGCTACAGAAACAGAATTAACTAAAGCTATAACCCGTTGCAAAGAATTAGTTTTGAGTAGTGATCAGTGTTCTATAGAAAGAAAATGGTTAGTTCGTCATTTAATAGAGTTGAGGTTGAGATTGCAGGAATGCAAGGAGGCACTTTTGGATCCTCAGTAAGGCAGTATAAATCAGTCAACATATTTATCTGAACTCGACCATTTAAGGCATCCCCGAAATAAGAGCAGCGGTGTATCCAGACGTGTTATCAGAGGACACCATCTTAATTTGCAACCATTACTTCGTACTTCTACAACAAAATATTGTGATCATTGCACTGGTATAATATGGTAAGTATATATATATATATATTATACACGGTTGCCTTTTCATAGGGTTGCTTTTGCTATCTTGGATAATATAAGAGAAATAGATTTGATCAAATCAAAATCATATTTAATGTGGAAAAATAAATTGATAATGGTTTTTCACAGCTAAAACGATTATTGTAAGTCTGATTCTAGTAGTTTATAACAAAGCCCCTTTATAACAGAAAGTCTTAATTTTCATATTGTAAAAAAAGTTTTTGAATTAAAAGAAGAAAAGATTTTTTTTAAGTATTCTAAATATAACTCGTGACGTGAGATTGATGATGGGCAAAAATATAAACTGGTGTTTGGACTGTTTCCATTATTTGAGGCATTGTTCAAATTCGATGTTTTGCTAGTAGTTTTGCTGCCATTTTTAGAGTGCCACCAAAAATACACTTGAAGTATGTAATTTTTTTGAATGTGTTGCACTATTGATTTTCCCTAATTAAGAAACACTGACTCTTTGTTCGTCAAGATAGCAGGTCTCCTTGTTAAAACATAATACACGTCTCAGCTCATAGGTTCCAACCCATAATAAAAAAAATCTACAAATAAAATATTTGTAGATTTTTTTTTAATGAAATTCAAAATATAGTGCTTGCAATTACTTATTCTATATTGCAAAGTTCTCCGGTTTTAGCGGAAATATGATTAATTTTGAAATTTTAAATGCAACTCCCAATACACTTTTTGTTTATTTTTTGATACGGATAACACTACTTGTTAGTTTTCCTATCTGTGAACGTTGTAAACATGACACAAGGAAATTAAATATATCAGGTTTTTGTTTTCTGCTAGTGATGGGCACAAAATATGTCTGTATGTTAGAATTAAAGAATCCGCTACTTCTTAATATTCGGAATAATGAGTTGTTAGCCTTAAAGGGGTCCAGGAGTTTTTCGTGTATTAGTGGCATTCTAGATGGAAAAATAAGAATTCATAGTTTTGGTAACCGAGAAAACGAAAACTAACAAATCATATATGCATGTTTCCGGACTCAGAAAATTACGATGGAGTTCTCAAATTTGATACTGTTTTGGATAAAACCGAATGTTAAAAAACAAATGATAATACTGGATAAATAATTGACAACATACAGTAAATTCTGCATTCATTTTATGGAAAAATGTCAAAGTTATGGAGCGCCATCTATCGGCTGAGACATTCGGTATATACATATGTATACATATTACAAATTTTTAATTTAAGGAATGTGGTACAGGCGTGGTACGAATGTGAAGATTGCGGATACTGTTGTCATCACAAATGTATATCTGGTATAGTTCGCGAATGTGCTCATGTTGTTGCCACCGAAAAGGGTTGTTACGAGTTGGAAATTTGTCCTGAAGTTGGATTGTCATCACAAAAATATCTGTGCGCGGAATGTAAAACATCTTTATCCATTAGTAAGTATATCCAGACTGTTACTTTCTTTTTCCCTATTGCAATACGTTAATAATGTTGGAACTACATAGCTTTCCCTAGAGGATTATCATATTTGGTAAAACTTATAATGACAGGTAAATAGTTCTTATCAATGCTAGTAATACATTATCATACCATATATTTCTATTAAAATAACTTATATCTCTTAAATTAAACAGGTAACGTCGGGGAAGCTCGTCGATGCGATTACAATGGATACTATTATTGTAGTGCTTGTCATTGGGGAAGTTTAGCAATCATTCCAGCCAGAGTAGTTCGCAACTGGGACTTGGCGACGTATCCCATATGTCAAGCTAGTTTGCAACAATTAAAAGTAACAATGAATAGGCCTTTAATAAATTTGAATTTAATTAATCCCCAATTGTTTAATCTGGTTCATGAACTAGACTTAGTACGAAGATCGCGTCAAGAATTACATGGGATGAGGAAATATTTGTTAGTTTGCCGGTTCGCTAAAGAAGACCATTTGCTGTGGAAAAACGTTGATAGGCCTCACCTCATAGAAACAACTGATTTGTATAGCTTACAAGATTTAGTAGATACTAGCAATGGGGAGCTCATCAGCAAGTTGCATAATTTATCAGAAGTATTTTTAAAGCACATTAGAGAGATTTGCCAAATATGCAAAGGCCGTGGACATATTTGTGAAATTTGTTCAAATGATGAGGTTTTATTTCCTTTTGACGTATCAGCTATAACTTGCGATGTTTGTGGAGCTGTGTATCATAAGAACTGTTTTAGTAGGAAGCATGAAAGATGCCTGAAATGCATTCGTGTCAAAGAGAGGCTAGAGAAATCGAATTTATTTAGTGATGAAGATGGTGATTGAATTGTGATCAGTGTTTTAAATTTAGAGTTAAGTTTTACTTATTTATGTGTATGCTGACTATGTTAAGGTTTTATAAAAACATTGAATGTAATAGTTCATATTTTAATTATATAATATTAAAAATAAAAATGACTCGCAAATTTGCACATCATTTTTTATGTGTTTACCCAATCAATTCTAATAAAGCCTGTTTCAACACTCTCACTGATTGTTAGATGAGCGTCAGAAGTATGACCGACGGAGTTAGTACCTTAGTTCTTTTTGTTTCTTTGCGTTACAACGCCAAATGTAAACATTTATGATGCAACAAAAAAAAAATTACGACGGAAGGAAATGTTTTATGAAGCAAAGTTTTGCGGTGTCATAGAAATAAAATGCACATTATAATTGCAGCTGTATTCGTGACTAAGCTACGTGTTTTCAATAAAAATCCACCATTAATAATGATTCGAGATTTTCAATGCAAACAGCTACTTGCGTTATGATGCAATATTGCTTGAATCAAATAGTACAATAATCTTGGGTTTGGCTTCGTACCGCAACACAAATAGAAAATAAAATCTCTATGGCGCATGTCCGTATGTTTTGTGATTTAACACAAAAGTTCAAAAAAAAGCTGGTAAGTACGTACTTTATCAATGGAAATTAGATCAAGGGAGCGGAATTCTGTTATGTAGCTCTAATTTTGGCTACATGCACCATTTGGTGAGAAGTATAGGAAAATCAAAAGTAGCGTCACTATTAACGTTTTTTATAAAGATAAGATTTTTAGAGTTTTTTTGTTTTTTTAAAGTTTTTGGTGACTGATTGTAAAAGTGTCAGAGATCTAAAGCTAAAGAAACTGTGATCCTCATTACCATCAAAATTTAATCTTGCAAGATAATTGTCTTTGGAACTGAATAAAGGTAAAAGTTTAAACTGACATAATACACAAAATATAAACAAGTAAATCGTGTATGTTAAACAAGTGAGTGTGGCTGTATACAGAATATTAAAACTGTATGACTGAGCTATATTACTCTATTACCTAAAAGCAAATTATGTATAAAATCAAAATTTCTACCCTTCAAAACACGAACTTAAGCCTTTCTTTTAGTGATGGGAGTATTCAAATGCAAAACAGCAATGTTCTCGATTCCAGACTGTTCTCGAGACCACTCGAGAACTCATGAAAGTATTCGAATACTCGTTCTCGGTTCTCGTATTCCTAAGCATCGATCTTTTAATTCGAAAGACAGTATACGAATATTTGTACTCGTATGTTAATTCTCGGTTCTCGAAACCCAATATGTGAATTATAGATTGAATTAATTTATTTAATGAGTTAAAAAATAGTGAAACAAAAATAATCTGATGAAAAGAAGCTAATGATGTCCCAGTCAAATGAAAATAATAAATGATACAGCTATTAGAACTTAGAAGCACGATTTCGAAATCTGCTCTCGAGAATGCATCGCCGGATTCGCCGACTGAACTATATGTGCAGCCGCACACGATTCGAAATCAGGCATCCGACAACAAGTACTCGATTACTTACTAAAGTTCTCCATAACAATGTAAAAGCGCGAACTTTGCCGTCGGTATTTGAGTACTCAAGTATTCGAATGAATGTCTCGATTCTTAAAAGTTCTCAATTCTAAAATATTCGATTCTGCCCATCACTACTTTCTTTCTATTTTTATTGTTTCAGATATAATTTAATTTTTGGTTTGGTGCAAATTTATCTACCTATATATACTTTTATTATTAAACGCAAGAAATTTGAATTTTGTCAATTCTATTTTTTATTTCTTTTCCACAAATCTATGACTTGACACGACAAAATGGTAAAATGCAAATAACATGGTAAATAAATATTATCAGTTCACTTGTATTGGCAGCACTGCAACTACACCAACTAGCCAACCACAACAAATTTGTGAAATTACTCCCACCAATTAAGTTGTGCTCTTAATTTGTTATCTTTTGTTTATCTTTGCTAATTTTAAAAGTTCTAAGAAGTTTAAATTGAATTTTTAGAAATTAGTTAGAATCAGACAGAATGAAAACATATTATAAGCTATGTATTGCTATGATATTTATTGTACTGCTTTTATATTTTTATCATGTAAAGAGCACCACCAGAGATCAAGAAGATTCAAGAAATTTGTACAATGGCTTGAATCAATATAACAACAAAAGGTATGTAGAACAATTTGTTTTTCCCAAATTGTTTTAATGTACCCAATGGTTTCATTGTAGGAATATTGTTATTGCTGTTGTCACTTGTGGGGACAGACTTCAGGAAACTTTAACTATGATAAAATCTGCATTAATGTTTACAAGTTCTCAAATGCATTTTATTATTTTAACTGAAGATTACCATATAAAGAGTTTTAATGAAAAAGTAAATATTATATATTTTAGTTTTTATGTTAATTAAAAGATCATTTCAGCTCAGTGAATGGCAAAATCTTGTAAATGAAAAGTTTACATATACAGCTATGCCATTAATCTTTCCAGCAGATAATGCTCAAGAATGGAGAAAGCTATTTAAGCCATGTGCAGCGCAGAGGCTCTTCTTGCCTGTAAGTTATAATTTTTTTAATCTGTAAATGAAAAATTTATCCAGTTGTTTTTTTTAGTCCGTTTTAAGTGATATAGATTCAGTTTTATATGTTGACACAGATACACTATTCTTGTCACCTGTTGAAGCAGTTTGGGATCACTTTAATTTAATGAATTCTAGTCAAATAGCTGCCCTTGCTCCAGAACATGAAGATCCAAATGTGGGATGGTATAACCGTTTTGCAAGGCATCCGTATTATGGAAAATTAGGTATATTAAAGAATTCACTACCTTTTCTATAATTATAAAGTGAGTGATTGTTTATATAGGTGTTAATTCAGGAGTTATGCTTATGAATCTGACTAGGATGCGAGCATTTCAATGGGTAGAGTATGTAATACCTATTTATAAAAAATATAAGCTCAAAATTACTTGGGGGGACCAAGATATTATTAATATTATATTTCACTTTCATCCTGGCAAGTAATTCATAATTTAGTAATGCTAAGTAATTGAAATATTTATATTTCAGATAAATTACACATTTATTCATGTCAATACAACTATCGTCCAGATCATTGCATGTACATGAATGTTTGTAAGCAAGCAGAAACCGAAGGCATAGTTGTATTACATGGCTCTAGAGGTTTTTTTCATTCTGAAAAGCAACCAGTCTTTCAATCAATCTATAAGGCTTTCGAGGAGGTATAGGCTTATTGCTAATTTTTAATTTTAATGTATTAAAGTAATATTTACAGTTTCAGCTTGGAAATAATTTATACTATGACTTTTATATGCCTTTGGAAACTTATGTGGAATTGGCAACCGAAACAAATTGTGGGCACATTAAAAATGCTTACTTAATGAATATTAAGAAATGTATTGATGTGATAAAGGACAATGGTTAGAGAAATAAAATCTTGAAATATTGTGGCAGTTTTATTGAATGAAGTTCATAAACTTTCAAATTTAATAATTTTGCAATCTCTGCTTTAAGAAATATTTTAAAAGTATTTAGTTTAGTTATACATAAGTGAAATTTGCAATGTAATCTAGCCTATTTTTTAAAAAAAATGGATTTTTTTTTAATTAGGAAATTCCCGCAGTTATTATTCTGACCATAGATAATAAATACGTTATATTCTGACGTTGATTTTTATTGCGATGAGAGTATTGACACAGAATATCGTAACAACCAGAATGCAAACTCTTTGTCGGCTCATTTGATCTGAGTGGGTAAAATTTCGTGACCTTGATGTCAGTGTATCGGGCGAGAAGTCAGAGTTGGCTTCGATAAAATTCCGTGCCTGACAGGACCTAACTGAAGTGAATTTCGAGAATATGATACATATCTACGATAAAATGAAAGAATATCGCTTATTTTTACAATTATTTTACTTTCTTTTCCATTATTTTCATATTTTATCGACTTGCACTTGATAACACTATTTAAATTAACATACGAATATGAACTTGAAGTCAGCGACGTGTGCCTAATGCAAAAAGCGAACATAGCCGGAACCACAAGTTCTCGCCCGATTTAATGGCGGATCAAGCTGCGCGATGAGAATGCGCGAACCCTTCCCGCCAAGCCAAGTTGATGTTCTGGTTGTTAGATATTCTGTGGTATTGAGTTCACTGATTAAAATCATTGAATCGTATAACCAGAACCAAACAGCACATTAGGTGGAAATTACATATATCTTAGACCTTGATCATATATAACTAATATCCGAATGTTTTACGTATTCGCCACTAGTAATTGCGGATAACGGTGTAGATATCACGGTGATTGCAAAATAATCGTTGCCTAACAAAATATCAAATCGTTTATTCCGTTCGTATCCGTTAAATATTGGACGAATTGACTATCGCTTGCTTACTAATCGTTCAGCAAAATTCGTGCACTGGTTGAGTGTAGCACTTGTATGGTTTGGTGTAGTCACAATACTCTGTGTGGTGTCGACACATGTTGGTACACCCACGACTCTCAAATCGTAGTTACGTTCAACCCGTTCAACTTAATTCTTAAGTTACTTCTCGTTGTGTTAATTGATAATCGTGTTAATGCTGTCATTGTGATAGTAGTCGTCACAAATACCACACGCGACGCAAATTCGACCCGTGTAGACGCGGCCTTACAGTGAATTTATTATGTGACAATTGGCATGCTGTATTTGGGTTATTGCTTTCTTTTGCTATACTTCACTCCCATTATTAATAACAAATAACACGCTCTAACCTAAAAACTCCTCTGCCTACGCCAAAATGCCGATTTTTAGAATATGTAGAAATCGAGTAATACAGCTGTTTGGCATAATACCACTTGTAGATAAAGTAGATGTGATCCCCAAGGAAAGCGAAACTGTAAAAAATGCGGATATCGGTAAAGTGAATGAAACTGGAATGGATAGATTGCGCCGAATGTTTTCCTTAGAGTATGCTTGCAAAACTAAATTTGAATGCACAATTTAATAAATTATACTAACTTATTTTATAGTGATAATGATAATATTAGCCCAGAAGTATCATCAATACTTCAGGTAGCTTGTATGAGTGCTTTTATTGGGGCCCTGTATGGTGGAATGGTAAATAGTCGAACTGCTTATGCTGATTTTATAAACAGCAATCAAGCTTCTGTATTTAAGGATCATTTAGAAGCAAAGGTATTTTTGCATTACATAATAGCAGGTATTTTTTTCAAATTTCAATTTCAGAAAAAATTGCAAGATAAAGTGACTACAAGCTTTGGAAGAGGTGCATTTCGTTGGAGTTGGAGATTATCATTTTTCTCAACCACATATATGTAAGAGATTTTACTCACATAGGAATCTGTTGTAATGATGTACCACTATTTAGAACTATTTCAACAACAATATCAGTATACCGTGGAAAATTTGGTATAGTGGAACATTTAGCTGCTGGAATGGTATCGGGTTTTTTATATAAATTTCCTGCTGGTCCTAGAGCTTGGGTAGTTGGAAGTGTCTTAGGTAAAGGTGCAGGTTAAATTGGCTGCCTTCCTGATTCTAACTTATTTTTTTAGGTTTTGCTTTGGGGGCATTTGCTGGTAGTTTAACATATGGTATGTTAACCCTTACAGGTTCATCATGGGAGGAAGTGAGATATTGGCAATACCAATGGAAAGAAAGTCGCAATATTGCAATCAGGGATGCTATTAGGAAACAAACTGAAAAAGATGAATTGCTTCTATTACACGATGCAAAAGTTAATGATGGAAAATTTATAGATAGTATTCCTGTAGTAGATGACAATTCTGTAAGAAAATAGTTTCATTTAGTGTTGATTAGACTTTGTAAATATTTAAAATAAAGATTTTGTGTTGCTAATTCACCTTATTGCATTACCTTTAATTTTAATCATGAGAAATGTCATACTAAGTATTTCAAATTAATTGAGATGAAATGTAAGAGATCTGAATATTTCTAATGATAAACTGTTCATAATTGATTATTTATGTGTTAAAATATCAGGTTGGAAAAGTATCACCAAAGCATTTAATTTGTTGTTCTTTTTTTATTAATACATAGAGTCATAACAATTATGTAGTTTTACGAGGAGCAGGAATACCACCTTCACGGAAACCATGGCGGAAACGCCTGCGGACAATTTTCAAATATCGACAACGTCCAGTTCCTGTGGTCTTCCTCCTTTTTGCTTTAATTGACCAGTTATCTGAAACAGAACATAAATAAATGCAAAATTCTTTTTAGTAATTATAATAATTCTATTATTACAATAATTTGACTGTTATAACAAGCACACAGAAGTGAAAACACCAAATACCTCAGAGAACTTCATAACATAACAACACCGTATTGTCTGTATTGGACACAAGTCTCAATAGCTAAGCTGTCATTATCAGCAGCAAAACCGAAAGGTGTTTGGTGTGATTATTTTATATAGCAAAACCAAAAGTTTAAAATACTTACAAGAACGCATCTTCGCAGATGGGTATCCACATTGGGCACACTTCGATTTCTGGATGTGATATGAAGACCTTCCACATCTGCGACACAGTGTATGTGTCTTATTACGACGTTTACCAAAACTTGATGTACCCTTCGTCTACAAACAAACAATATTTAGATTAAAAAAGAGTAATTAACTGTTCGCAACACTAAATTTGTAGTTCAATTAAAATCCAAACATATACATAACCTCTACAAATATTACTAAAATTCAAATATTAGCTGAAATAGCAGTACATAATTGCAAATTTGTGATTTTTAAAATGTTATTTTGTTGAATTATTTGATTTTAGCAAATGATGATGTGAATTTTTTAAGAAATTAAAATTTGAGAACTTGCGAACGTACCATGGTTTTCTAGTCGAAGTACAAAAGGGATACCAACATTAAAAAGAGATATAGCACAACCTGTGACACAAACCGCCATTCTTTTTCTTGTTACGTCATGTTTGGTGGGAAATTTGAAATTTAGGGTGATGGCGGTTCTACCTATAATTTATTTTGTAATATATATTTTTCTAGTTTTTCAGATTATGTGAAATTTGCCGATTATTCTCTATTACACTATGAGTGTTATAACATTGCTTTTGCAAATAAACAAGCCACACATTTATATCACATTTTTATAATCAATGTGAATTTAACGTATTAAAGAGATCATATCATTTAATTATTTTGATACCGTTTTTCGTGATACATACAACATTTCTTTTCTTTAATGTTAAATCTCAGATCAACGAGTTGTCTAAAAATAAAAAGCTTGCCACGGCGTTCGCTATAAACACATAGCACATAGTTGAGTCAAAATAGACCGTCTAAATGGTGGAATTGGTGATTTGTGCCTCGAAATCGGTCTACTAGAGAGAAAACAAGATGCTATAAGTTGTTTTAATTAAACTGGAAATTAGCAAAAAGGTTCTCAGGGTAGTAAAGATTCAGCATTTAATTTAGACGACTGTCACTTGTCAATGTGATTAACATCATAACTTCGACCTGAATGTGTTAATTTTTGTTTAATTTGCAGCCAAAGGGCGTTTGTTCTGATTCTCAATATTTAATAATGTGTTCTTTCTGTGATTTTTGTGAGCCTTATAGTGTATATGTGGCGTTGGATGTCTTTTCCCTTCAAAAACACATTCAAAAATCATGATAGTTGCGGACAACAACAAATACGACGACATGCTAAAATCAAAAGCTGAAGCAATACCCTTTATGGATGCAACACCGTGCTAACTTCATAGTTAAATGTGTGGAGATATAAAATTAGTGGCGAACGAATTTTTTAAAAATGTACAAAAATGGTGTTGATTATCAACGGAAGTGTGTAGCGCGAATTTAGTGTGATTCAAAATGATGTTCACGGGTGGTTCACAGTTTAAAAAAAGAAACAGTTCCGCGAGTAGCAATGGACCAAGAAAACACGAGAGAATATCCAGATCCGGAAATGCATCAGAGGTATGCATAACAACGTTTTGAGATTCCATAAATAAATATTGTAATGAGATTTTCTAATTCTAATTGCCCATATGTGTTTATAAGTTGAAAATTGATGCCACATACTTATGCGTTTAATCATTTATATATTTTTGGCAATATTTTCTAGTAGTTCTGTTGAAATTCATCATTTATATAGGTTATTTTTTTAGAATATCTTTAAAATTAGAAAAGTACATCCTAACATGTTCGTAAATAGATAAGTATCTTAAATCTACATTTTAGATTTTTTTGTAATTTACAAGTTTTGGTCCTTCCTCTGGCATACTATTATTTGGAACCTGAAGAGTGTGTTATTTTTACAGTTTGTATGTATTTATTAAAAGTCAAATACTATTTGATTAAATGTGTTTGAAGAAAATTAAAAGAGTTTAGAGCGAAATGTGCTTCATTGATATATTTTACGTGAAATTTCTATTTTTTTTTAAATTTTTTAATATTTAATGTTTTTCGAAATTGCTGTAATGATTTGGTTGGAATTTTAAATACCTATCTCACAAGAAAGAATAGCTTTTTTGCTATTTTTTAAATGTGATTAAGTATATGTGTATGAAAAATTGGACGATGTTAAACAAAACAAATTGCGCCAACTTACCCTCTTCAACAAACTTAAATGAACGTATAACGAAAGAAAGACAATTAGATATGAAAAGCAATAATTTATTGTTAGCAAAATATAAAATAGAGATATATTGGTAGTGAAAGTTAGCGAAGAAGTTATTAAAACTTTTTTTATATATACCAAGAGTAACTAATAAATGACAAGTAGTTACATGCCAAAAAACGTCCTCGATGTGGAAAGTCTTAAGTTTGGGAAAGTAAAATTCGTGAGAAGTTCAAACTGCTCTGCGTCTTCACCATACGGCATTTTCCAATGTCTTTCAGCGTATGACAGACGTGAGATTTACGTTCTAAGTGAGGTTCAAAAAACATCCATAAGTATACCTACATTGGGTATCTACCATAACCGGTGTTCATCTTCCCAAATTTGGCGAAATTTACATCATCTCTATCATCTTCAAAAAATTAGTTACAAAATAATTTAGAACGCAATCCGCATATGCTTTTTTGCAGGTCAGGCTCAATTTATTCGAGATGGTATACCCACTGACATATTATATAGGAATTATCACACTTGGGCACATCAAAATCCATACATAGATGTTTCAAATGTATGGGAATGCCAGTAAAATTTCACAGTAAGGAATGCTAGTCCTGTGGGGTTGTCTTTTGTTACCAGTGTGATAGAATATCGTGTTATCACATTTCTGCCATCATTTTATTTCGTATATTGAGATTATTTGATGCAGTTATGACCTTAATTGCTATCACCTCCTCGTGCAAACTTATGAACCTGACAACACTTCAAAATACGTTATTTAACTGACGATGACGTTAGCATGAAAGGGCTATAATCACTATAGCGAACTTGTTGATGACCAACATCGTTACGTATGTGAATTGATAAACAATTACATTGTTGGGCTCATATTGTTGGTTCCACTAGAACGCGGCTTGTTTTATCAACATGACGGTACCTATACTTCACCGCATTTTGGTATATAGATAATTTTTTGGACGGTGTCTATAGAGAGGTTCTGTAATATGGTCTATACGTTTTCCTTGGACTCTTTCTTTTGGTTTTTTTAAAGGTCTGTTTTCGTTCCAACTATGGACGATTCTACTACGGTTCAAAGTAAACGTTCACGTGCTTGGTGCCACTACACGACAAAGGCATAATCTGTGCTGGTCTACTGCTCTGAACGGTATAGAACCGTCCGAAGTGAGCAAGTTCAGCAATTAATTCTCTACGAAATAGACTTGCAGACATTAATTAGCAACAAACTATGGCTCAAAGACTAGCAGCACGTTTAGAAGGTAGAAACGCATAATCATAATATTAAATATTCGGGATTGACTCTGTCTGAAGTCATTACCTAGGTCGGGTACTACACACAGGATAATAAAACAAACAGGGCAAAGATCAATATTAATATTTTGATCTTTCATTGTGATTAGTTGGTTGGTACATTCATTGTTTAATTTGACCTTCTAGCGGGTCTGATGATGTAAATACATAAATTTTAGGAAACCGGTCGCAAGCTTTCAATATAAGAATTTAAATACATTCATTGACGCGCATTTTTTCATTTGTCGATGTCTTTATAACAGAAAAGAATTGACATTTGAAGAATTTTGTTTAGAATTACCTCGAGAACACCTGGCGTAAGTTTGACAGTTATCTCAGGGAATACCCGTATGTATTGATTTCTGTAAAAGTTTACCAACTACATCTAAAAAGTGTTTAATATCAATATCAGAGGTCAAATGCAATCAAATCCTAGAACAGAGAAAATCTTTAGGTAATATAAAATATCCGTATTTTCCAAATAAACCGATGAACAATTAATAAAATTGTATGTATAAAACTAATTTTAATGAGGGCGTACTCGTTCATTGACTTGCAAGTTTCTGTACCTAAATCGCCTAGATTTTTATTTATAAGGTTTCTTAAAACATGCTACTAAATCAACTATGTTGATGGGGCCGATTAATAATTTATAATGTTTGAATTAGGTGAACAAATTTACATTTCATTTGTTTTGCGTTACCAGGCGTTCCATATAAACTAAAAAAAAATGTGCCTATTTTTTGTTTTATGTCGAAAAACCGATTTTATATATATTTCTTTTTGGTTATTCAGTTACCAAACATCCTGTATAGCAATACTTTGCAGTAGAATCAAGGAGGAAGGAGAAGGTGCGATTCAAATAGGTAGTTAAAGTAATAAGCGGAGGAGGACTTGAAGATAGCAGAAATATCCTCATACTGGAAGGAAAAGCTATTAAAATTAGGAAAATGTAAAGGAAGATAAACAAAAAACAAACGATAAGGATCTAGAAAGATGAGCCACAATAATTTTGATACAGATTAAGCCAAATAATTCATTGGGATACTGTTTTAGCTTGCCACTGATTCATTATATTTCGCTAAACAATCATCGTTGAATTCCAGAGTAATGGACCAACTGCTTATTGCAGAAAAAGAAATTTTTGACTATTATTCTGGTTGAAGTTTTTGAATATATTTTACACCTAATTTCAGCATTATAATGTGGGTTTAATTATGACTGTGATAATATCGTTCCTTTAGTATATGTGTGCTAGTTTGACTCTATTTATTTACACAAAAAGATAAACGATGTTTAGCAAATTTACAACCATGCTTGTTAGTTTTGCTTTTAAATTTTGAAGTGATGGTATGGGTCGTTGTATTTGTTAAGTGTTTCTTTAAAGGTATTTATGCATTTTACGATGTATGAAATAGTTAATTTTGTGTTTTATTATGAGTTTGTTGATTTAATTTGCGGATTATACTTATAATGTGCGAAAAGTAAGAGTTTCTCCGCTAGAAACAATTTAAACTAATTTTTAAAATGCTCGTAAATATGTAATAGTTTTAGAGTATCCAATAATAATTCTGTTTCTATCTACATGGCATAAAAAAAATAGTATCCATCAGTCAAATTTAGTAGTACATTTTATGCCATTTATAAACTAAAGAATAATTTAATTTTAACCTTACGCTATTCATGAATAAAAAATGTTTGAATGGTACAGTTTCGTTAATTAGAACGTTGATTCCTCATTATCATTTAGAGTTTACTGCGGGTGGAATCCACGAGAGTGATTTATTGGTGCCGAATGATCCATATTTTTTTCGTTCTAATTTTGAGAATGTTGTTACCTACAGTTTGAAAAAAAAGCGTGCTCGCTATTCATGATTCGGAGTCGGGTCCGCTTAGACTATCTGTCGGGAAATGTTTGGAAAAGGTTCAAGGCGTATATTTACAAGTCAATTAAAAACTAAGGGCCAATGGAATTATGTTCTAAATATATATTTCTACAGAATCATGCGGAAAATCACTTACCTAAGTCACAATATGTGCAGCGTGATCGCGGAAACTGCAAGAAAAAGATTCGTTTGGTACAATAAATACATACATGAAATTGATTTTTTTTTTTATCACAAGATCGTCATTTTTCCTCATAAATAGAGTGGTCAGACGTGTCTGCTTACACGGGCCGCACTCGCCTCACGCTATGCAGAACGTTTAGCCATAGTAGATCTTCAAGGCAGTAAAATCACTCCCTCCCCTTCATGTATTCTAGTATCTAGTATCAGTGTTAGTCGAGTCTTGTTGTGAAATAGTACAATTCTCCATTAACGTTTTACGTATTGTAAATGTAATACAATGTCGGGCATTGAAAATCCCAGAAAACGACCATTGTTTCATAATGCAGAATGGTGGTGCCAAAATAGTTTATACAGTGTGCGATAAACAGTTATTGTGCTGGTATTACAAATACACATTTGTGGTGGTGCATCTGATCCGTTATCTACCTATAAAGATTATTTTAATTATGCGTGTGTTACATCCGTAGATGTTGAATGGTCTTTTTCAATATGTAAGCATGTTTTATCATTGCGACAAAAGCGGTTTAGTGACAAAAATCTTGAAACACTTAATGCTACAAATTCTTCAGCAATGCTGATACTTAAATAAAGCAAGGGGCTTATATATAATATTTATACTTAAATAAATGAATAATTTTGCTCTTTCCCGATACTGTATTGTAGACTTGTGTTAACGTTAAATGTCACATATACGAAACTTAGTACTGACCTGGCGCGCAGACGATAGTTGACCATTCTACTCATCAATAAAATGGTATCCTGTAGCAATTAAAAAAAAACAAATTCCTTTGTACTAAGCTTAAGCAAATGTTTATTAGTTTGCAGTATTTAGCAGGTATACGTGTTGAACTACTACAGGCATACAAAATGTGTATTTACAGTAGGCACAGGATTTTTCATTTTGTCTTTAATCGCTACTTCAAATTGCACAATAATCTAGTAGTCTATTTTTGTAAAATAAATATTCACTGCGTTTTAGTAGTCGTTTTTCAAAAAACAATTCCATATAGGATAAGAGGGAATGAAAATAAGAGAAATAAGTCAAATTGGCTGTTGCATGTCTTGAAGTGTGTTTTATTCCCTTTAGTGCATATAAAGCGGTGGAAAGTTTGCTGATTACGTTGCTTATTCCATACTGCTATCTATTTAACACCCAGAAATATCCTTTAGATGCAGTGAATATAATTTTCTGGGCTTTCTTTTCACTAACCTTTGATTTATTTGCAGCACACCGATCCTTTACTTCGTTGAAAAATCTTTGTGACTGCTCTCTGAGTTTCTGAATGTTGTTGGCTTGTACTAGTAGCGACTAGTGATGTGCTGAACGAGCAATTCTTGCACTCGATTATATCAAATGAACAGTCGATCGAAGATAGTAGAGCGAAGATTCCGAAAACTAAAAGACGCTCTATGCGTTATACAATACTTGTGTACAATTACCTCAAAAAATTATGCCCCAGGTTCGTAAAATGAATTCATAGATGTAATTCATATTCAACATATCTATATTAAATACAATACCATCGTAATCATCGTAATCAATAAAGCAAGGTATATATTCCAACAATCGTCCTGAAAGATAATCCGTTTGATGTTATGCGACAAAAAGCCGCAATCTTTTCAGCTAGATTTACATTCGCAGTGTTTTGCTTTACAGTTTCCGCAGAAGAATTCAATAACAAAATAATTCTTAGAATCTACACACGCGCAATGACTGGTAGGTTAAAGGAGATGTATCTTTCTTTATGTTTCTTTATGGCTTATTTTCCTTTTGAGTCGATAGTACATGGTATGTACTTGAGCGAGTGAATCAATAAGAAGCGTTATATATAAACTTTTTGCGCGATGAATAATCTGAAAGGTTTTGTGAAACATGGGGCCGAAAAGGTATAAAGCCAATCTACCAGCAAAAAATTGTTTACACTTCTATTCATCGCTCGCTCAAGTATTACATATGTATTATATAGACGCCTATTTCAGAATCTTTGCCTTGCCGATTTCCGAGTTCTCGGTAAGCTAATGAACGATCGATCATTGATAATTTTGCATTGCAAAAATCAAGCTTATCACTAGTAGCGACGTGTTATCAGCTTACGAACATATATTACCTCCATCAAATAGGCAATGGAAAGTCATTTATATAAATCATAAATAATAAAGGTCCGAGGATTGACCTTTACGGAACACCATATTCATATTCATCTTAAGTTGCAATCGGGAAATGCACTATTCTGTTAATTGTGCTCTTTTTATCATTTTAATGGTTTTCCTCTAACACCCATAATACTGGAGCTTTTCGAAAAGAATATTATATCTTACGGAGTCAAATGCTTTACTCAAATCCAGCATTGTCATTTCTGAGTATTCTCGGCGATCGAAATCAGTGTAAATTTGTTGTATCGTATCAGTTATTCCAGTTATTGTTGACCGATTTTTTTTCGAAGCCGTGTTGTTCTTGTAACAAGAAATTGTTGGTTTCAAAGTAGTCAGCTAATCTTGTCGCAATAATCTGCTCAAATATCTTTGATATGGCAGACAATATGCTGATAGGGTACTAGTTTGCACAATCATTAGAATTAGTTTTATCTCTTTTTTAATTTTTTATTGGAATGATTTCAATTGTCAAAAGCTCCGGAAATACATCCTTCCAGGCATTCATTAAATAATATTGTTGTGAGTGGAGTGCTAAGTTGTTCACCCAGCTGTTTTAACAAGTTTGTAGATACCCCGTATACATCTTTAGTGTGTTTATTATTTAATTCGTTCATAATTCTTTGTATCTCATATGGTGCTACGGCAGCGCAAAAGAGTGATTGCCCGTTGTTTATTAAGTTTATTCTTTGCAGGAATTCATTTGATTAATGTAAACTATTTATATCTTCAGCTGTCTCTTTACCAATTTACGCAAAAATGGTTGTTTCATTTATCTGGAGACAAGGAGGCACTTTCACAGCTTGGATTTGATTTCATTTCTCTAAGAATACTGAATTAGCTTCTTGTTTGGTTTCTGCTACGTTTTTGTGATACTGTTTCTTGATCTCGCGATATGTTTGATAAGCCTGTTATTTTTTATTTTTTGTCATTTTAGTTATTACCAACCATGTTTCTAACGTATTGCCTAATTTAATAATGTCCTCGTCCAATTTATGATGGTGCTGCATCTTGGTGCCAAATCACGTCAACAAATGATTTTTTTTGAGAAATTCTGTAGTAGATCCTCTACTTGTGGAATAAATATCCAAATATGTATATTTGCACTGCACGTATTAGGCATTCAAATGTATAAAAGAACTCTGTATATAACTCTGTAAAGTGATTTTATTAAATTATTTGGCCATTGTATTTTTTTTTAATCTACGACTGAACAACAATTTTGGGATCGATTACGTTGTTATGCACGTAAAAGAAAGTTTAGTGACTAGTTAACAACTGTTGCAACAAATAAAACTTAATTCACGCGAAGTTTTTATAGCCTTTGTCTATGATGTAGTTTATAGCTAATAAAAACGTTACGATATTTCAATATGTGCGGTGTTATGTAGATGAGACAAATATACCGTCGATTTCCTATAAATTATTATATTTCTTATTCTAACAACATAAAATATTGATATTTGATATTTCAGATGGAAATTAAATAGGTTGTAAATATATGCGATGACAGTTATTGATTAAGAATATTTTTCTCTTATTTAGATATTTTTGATAAATGGGTGATATTTCTAAAGAATCAGGTTAGTTTATCACCATTTATAGAAAATTGCGAATTTAACATATATGTGTGATATACGTGAAATTAATGAACATGGAGTTGTATTAACAATGACGCTTTAATACTCAGTCCCATCAGCTATTACATTCTAACTCTAGTTACATTATATAAAGGCGGGAATTTTAAAATATATCCTGTATGATTATTACATTACTCTAATGAAGAAATAACTCTGAATTGAAAAATTGAATAATAAATTGAAATTACCATATCTTAGGAGGTATCACGATATATAGAGCTTTCCAGAACTAAGTAACACTAAATATAGTATAAACAATTGATATAGAAAATACAGGTTATTGCACTAAACGTAATTCTTAAATCAGGAGCTTTGTTTACCAAAACTTATAATCGTATATAAAATTTCTTATAATACAGAGTTTTTCCAGGCCAGAAGTAAGTAGTACTTACTTAAAAAACAGACACTAAGTGCGGAGGGGTGATATATTGCCAATTCGTCGCGTAGGCAACCTACAGAGCTACATCACATTGTTAGTAATTTCCGGAATCGTATGCCGCTATTACGTTCTAGTAAGTTGTTAAGTAAACTGACAACACATTTATTTAACGATTAGTTCGCTAGTATAATTTATTTATCGAATACTAGTCAAACAGCATTACACTTTTAGGTTTATCAGGACATTGTCCTAGAATCTTTGAAGTAGTCGTTGTTGCTGTATTTGTAACCGATTAACGGGTTATCCCTTTAAAATGCATAACACTAAAGAAAATCTTTCTTTTCTATAAAGAATTAAATCGAAAAAACAAATTACTTGATTCAGAAATATGGTTTTCCAGTAGAAGTTCATTTACGTGTAAAAAAATATTTGTTT